>CM022299.1:628703326-628723605 GCA_011799875.1 Thinopyrum elongatum | reverse complement strand
GCCATGGCGACTATCGCAACCAGGTGGAAGAGTCCACCGGTCAAAGCCCCGTCCGGCGAAGGTCAAGGGCTAGATCTACTGGTCAACTGGATTCGGGGTGGCCTTCGGGGTGTAGCATAGCCACCGAAACATCGCACGGGTCCTGATGCTGATTGTGAAAGTGTTCTGGCATGCGTAGACGCCCGTCTGGGGCTCCGTGGTGTGCCCCCCCTCCACGGAAGGCAGTGCCGCCGTCACTTGGAGGGGGGATGGTGCGGGGTGCGGTGGAACCGGAGGGAATCTAGTGTTGGTTGGGTCCAGACCGTGTTCGGGGATGTTGCTATGGGCTGACCTATCGCAACCAGTGGAAGAGTCCACCGTCAAGCCCGTCCGGCAAAGTCAAAGGGCTAGATCTACTGGTCAACTGGATTCGGGGTGGCCTTCGGTGTAGCTATGCCACCGAACCATCGCAGGGTCCGATGCATGTGTGAAAGTGTTGTGGCATGCGTAGACGCCCGTCTTGGGGCTCCTGGTGTGCCCCCCCTCCACGGAAGGCAGTGCGCCGTCACTTGAGGGGGGATGGTGGGTGCGGTGGAACCGGAGGAATCTAGTGTTGGGTTGGGTCCAGACGTGTTCGGGGATGTTGCTATGGGCTGACCTTCCAACCAGGTGGAAGAGTCCACCGGTCAAAGCCCGTCCGGCGAAAGTCAAAGGGCTAGATCTAGGTCAACTGGGATTCGGGTGGCCTTCGGGTGTAGCTATGCCCCGAAACATCGCACGGGTCCCGAGCATGTGTGAAAGTGTTCTGGCATGCGTAGACGCCGTCTTGGCTCCGTGGTGTGGCCCCCTCCACACGGAAGGCAGTGCCGCCGTCACTTGGAGGGGGATGGTGGGGTGCGGTGGAACCGAGGGAATCTAGTGTTGGTGGGTCCAGACCGTGTTCGGGATGTTGCTATGGGCTGACCTATCGCAACCGGTGGAAGAGTCACCGGTCAAAGCCGTCCGCGAAATTCAAAGGGCTAGATCTACTGGTCAACTGGGATCGGGGTGGCCTTCGGGTGTAGCTATGCCACCGAAACATCGCACGGGTCCCGATGCATGTGTAAAAGTGTTGGCATGCGTAGACGCCCGTCTTGGGGCTCCGTGGTGTGGCCCCCCTCCACAAGGCAGTGCCGCCGTCACTTGGAGGGGGGATGGTGCGGTGCGGTGGAACCGGGGAATCTAGTGTTGGGTTGGGTCCAGACCGTGTTCGGGGATGTTCTATGGCTGACCTATCGCAACCAGGTGGAAGAGTCCACCGGTCAAAGCCCGTCCGGCGAAAGTCAAAGGGCTAGATCTCTGGTCAACTGGGATTCGGGGTGGCCTTCGGGCGGTGTAGCTATGCCACCGAAACATCGCACGGGTCCGATGCATGTGTGAAAGTGTTGTGGCATGCGTAGACGCCCGTCTTGGGGCTCCGTGGTGTGGCCCCCCTCCACGGAAGGCAGTGCCGCCGTCACTTGGGGGGGATGGTGCGGGTGCGGTGGAACCGGAGGGAATCTAGTGTTGGGTTGGGTCCAGACCGTGTTCGGATGTTGCTATGGGCTGACCTATCGCACCAGGTGAAGACGTCACCGGTCAAAGCCGTCCGGCGAAAGTCAAAGGGCTAGATCTACTGGTCAACTGGATTCGGGGGTGCCTTCGGGTGTAGCTATGCCACCGAAACATCGCACGGGTCCGATGCATGTGTGAAAGTGTTCTGCATGCGTAGACGCCGTCTTGGGGCTCCGTGTTGTGGCCCCCCTCCACGGAAGGCAGTGCGCCGTCACTTGGAGGGGGATGGTGCGGGTGCGGTGGAACCGGAGGGAATCTAGTGTTGGGTTGGGTCCAGACCGTGTTCGGGGATGTTGCTATGGGCTGACCTATCGCAACCAGGTGAAAGAGTCCACCGGTCAAAGCCCGTCCGCGAAAGTCAAAGGGCTAGATCTACTGTGCAACTGGGATTCGGGGTGGCCTTCGGGGTGTAGCTATGCCACCGAAACATCGCACGGGTCCGATGATGTGTGGAAAGTGTTGTGGCATGCGTAGACGCCGTCTGGGGCTCCGTGGTGTGGCCCCCCTCCACGGAAGGCAGTGCCGCCTGCCACTTGAGGGGGATGTGCGGGTGCGGTACCGAGGGAATCTAGTTGGGTTGGGTCCAGACCGGTTTCGGGATGTTGCTGGGCTGCCCTATCGCAACCGGAAGAGTCCACCGGTCAAACCCGTCCGGCGAAAGTCAAGGGCTAGATCTACTGGTCAACTGGATTCGGGGTGGCCTTCGGGTGTAGCTATGCCACCGAAACATCGCACGGGTCCATGCATGTGGAAAGTGTTCTGGCATGCGTAGACGCCCGTCTTGGGGCTCCGTGGTGTGGCCCCCCCTCCACGGAAGGCAGTGCCGCCGTCACTTGGAGGGGGATGGTGCGGGTGCGGTGGAACCGGAGGGAATCTAGTGTTGGGTTGGGTCCAGACCTGTTGGGATGTTGTCTATGGGCTGACCTATCGCAACCAGGTGGAAGAGTCCACCGGTCAAAGCCCGTCGGCGAAAGTCAAAGGGCTAGATCACTGGTCAACTGGATTCGGGGTGGCCTTCGGTGTAGCTATGCCACCGAAACATCGCACGGGTCCCGATGCATGTGTGAAAGTGTTTGGCATGGCTAGAGCCCGTCTTGGGGCTCCGTGGTGTGCCCCCCCCTCCACGGAAGGCAGTGCGCCGTCACTTGGAGGGGGGATGGTGCGGGTGCGGTGGAACGAGGAATCTAGTGTTGGGTTGGGTCCAGACGTGTTCGGGGATGTTGCTATGGTTGACCTATCGCAACCAGGTGGAAGAGTCCACCGGTCAAAGCCCGTCCGGCGAAAGTCAAAGGGCTAGATCTACGGTCAACTGGGATTCGGGTGGCCTTCGGGTGTAGCTATGCCACCGAAACATCGCACGGGTCCCGAGCATGTGTGAAAGTGTTTGGCATGCGTAGACGCCCGTCTTGGCTCCGTGGTGTGGCCCCCCTCCACGGAAGGCAATGCCGCCGTCACTTGAGGATGGGGGTGCGGTGGAACGGGGGAATCTAGTGTTGGTTTGGTCCAGACCGTGTTCGGGGATGTTGCTATGGGCTGACCTATCGCAACCATGTGGAAGAGTCCCCGGTCAAGCAGCCCGTCCGGCGAAAGTCAAAGGGCTAGATCTACTGGTCAACTGGATTCGGGTGGCCTTCGGGTGTAGCTATGCCACCGAAACATCGCACGGGTCCGTGCATGTGTGAAAGTGTTTGGCATGCGTAGACGCCCGTCTTGGGGCTCCGTGGTGTGGCCCCCCTCCACGAAGGCAGTGCCGCCGTCACTTGAGAGGGGGATGGTGGCGTGCGGTGGAACCGAGGGAATCAGTGTTGGTTGGGTCCAGCCGTGTTCGGGATGTTGCTATGGGCTGACCTATCGCAACCAGGTGGAAGAGTCCACCGGTCAAAGCCCGTCCGGCGAAAGTCAAAGGGCTAGATCTCTGGTCAACTGGATTCGGGGTGGCCTTCGGGGTGTAGCTATGCCACCGAACATCGCACGGTCCTGATGCATGTGTGAAGTGTGTGGCATGCGTAACGCCCGTCTTGGGCTCCGTGGTGTGGCCCCCCTCCAGGAAGCAGTGCCGCCGTCACTTGAGGGGGGATGGTGCGGGGGCGGTGGAACCGAGGGAATCTATTGTGGGTTGGGTCCAGACCGTGTTCGGGGATGTTGCTATGGGCTGACCTATCGCACCAGGTGGAAGAGTCCCCGTTCAAAGCCGTCCGGCGAAAGTCAAAGGGCTAGATCTACGGTCAACTGGATTCGGGGTGGCCTTCGGGTGTAGCTATGCCACCGAAACAGCACGGTCCTGATCCATGTGTGAAAGTGTTTTGCATGCGTACCCCGTCTTGGGGCTCCGTGGTGTGCCCCCCTCCACGGAGGCAGTGCCCCCGTCACTTGGAGGGGGAATGGTGCGGTGCGGTGGACCGGAGGGAATCTAGTGTTGGGTTGGGTCCAGACCGTGTTCGGGGATGTTCTATGGCTGACCTATCGCAACCAGGTGGAAGAGTCCACCGGTCAAGCCCGTCCGCGAAAGTCAAAGGGCTAGATCTACTGGTCAACTGGGATTCGGGTGGCCTTCGGGGTGTAGCTATGCCACCGAAACATCGCACGGGTCCTGATGCATGTGTGAAAGTGTTGTGCATGCGTAGACGCCCGTCTTGGGGCTCCGTGGTGTGGCCCCCCTCCACGGAAGGCATGCCGCGTCACTTGGAGGGGGATGGTGCGGTGCGGTGGACGGAGGAATCTAGTTTGGGTTGGGTCCAGACCTGTTCGGGGATGTTGCTATGGGCTGACCTATCGCAACAGGTGAGAGTCCACCGGTCAAACCCGTCCGGCGAAAGTCAAAGGGCTAGATCTACTGGTCAACTGGATTCGGGGTGGCCTCGGGTGTAGCAATGCCACCGAAACATCGCACGGGTCCTGATGCTGTGTGAAAGTGTTTGGCATCGTAGACGCCCGTCTTGGGGCTCCGTGGTGTGGCCCCCCTCCACGGAAGGCAGGTCCGCGTCACTTGGAGGGGATGTGCGGTGGCGGTGGAACCGGAGGGAATCTAGTGTTGGGTTGGGTCCAGACCTGTTCGGGATGTTGTATGGGCTGACCTATCGCAACCAGGTGGAAGAGTCCACCGGTCAAACCCGTCCGCGAAAGTCAAAGGGCTAGATCTACTGGTCAACTGATTCGGGGTGGCCTTCGGGTTTAGCTATGCCACCGAAACATCCACGGGTCCGATGCATGTGTGAAAGTGTTTGGCATGCGTAGACGCCCGTCTTGGGGCTCCGTGGTGTGGCCCCCCTCCACGGAAGGCAGTGCCGCCGTCACTTGGAGGGGGGATGGTGCGGGTGCGGTGGAACCGGAGGGAATCTAGTGTTGGGTTGGGTCCAGACCGTGTTCGGGGATGTGCTATGGGCTGACCTACGCAACCAGTGGAAGAGTCCACCGGTCAAAGCCCGTCCGGCGAAAGTCAAAGGGCTAGATCTCTGGTCAACTGGATTCGGGGTGGCCTTCGGGTGTAGCTATGCCACCGAAACATCGCACGGGTCCTGATGCATGTGTGAAAGTGTTCTGGCATGCGTAGACGCCCGTCTTGGGGCTCCGTGGTGTGGCCCCCCTCCACGAAGGCTGCCGCCGTCACTTGGAGGGGGATGGTGGCGGTGTGGTGGACCGGAGGGAATCTATTGGGTTGGGTCCAGACCGTGTTCGGGGATGTTGCATGGGCTGACCTATCGCAACCAGGTGGAAGAGTCCACCGTGAAGCCCCCGTCCGGCGAAAGTCAAAGGGCTAGATCTACTGGTCAACTGATTCGGGTGGCCTTCGGGTGTAGCTATGCCACCGACCATCGCACGGGTCCGATGCATGTGTGAAAGTGTTCTGGCATGCGTAGACGCCCGTCTTGGGGCTCCGTGGTGTGGCCCCCCCCTCCACGAGGCAGTGCCGCCGTCACTTGGAGGGGGGATGGTGCGGGGGGTGCGGTGGAACCGGAGGGAATCTAGTGTTGGGTTGGGTCCAGACCTGTTCGGGGATTTTGCTTATGGGCTGACCTATCGCCACCAGGTGAAGAGTCCACCGGTCAAAGCCCGTCCGGCGAAGTCAAAGGGCTAGATCTACTGGTCAACTGGATTCGGGGTGGCCTTCGGTGTAGCTATGCCACCGAAACATCGCACGGGCCCGATGCATGTGTGAAAGTGTTGTGGCATGCGTAGACGCCCGTCTTGGGCTCCGTGGTGTGCCCCCCCCCTCCACGGAAGGCAGTGCGCCGTCACTGGAGGGGGGATGGTGGGGTGCGGTGGAACCGGAGGAATCTAGTGTTGGTTGGGTCCAGACATGTTTCGGGATGTTGCTATGGGCTGACCTATCGCAACCAGGTGGAAGAGTCCACCGGTCAAGCCCGTCCGGCGAAAGTCAAAGGGCTAGATCTACGTCAACTGGATTCGGGGTGGCCTCCGGTGTAGCTATGCCACCGAAACATCACACGGGTCCCGAAGCATCTGTGAAAGTGTTCTGGCATGCGTAGACGCTCGTCTTCGGGCTCCGTGGTGTGGCCCCCCTCCACGGAAGGCAATGCCGCCGTCACTTGGAGGGGGGATGGTGTGGGTGCGGTGGAACTGGAGGGAATCTAGTGTTGGTTTGGGTCCAGACCGTGTTCGGGGATGTTGCTATGGGCTGACCTATCGCACCGGTGGAAGAGTCACCGGTTCAAAGCCCGTCCGCGAAAGTCAAAGGGCTAGATCTACTGGTCAACTGGGATTCGGGTGGCCTTCGGTGTAGCTATGCCACCGCACTCGCACGGGTCCCGATGCATGTTGAAAGTGTTGGCATGCGTAGACGCCCTGTCTTGGGGCTCCGTGGTGTGGCCCCCCTCCACGGAAGCAGTGCCGCCGTCCACTTGAGATTGCGGTCTGAACCGGAGGGAATCTAGTGTTGGGTTGGGTCCAGACCGTGTTCGGGGATGTTGCTATGGGCTGACCTATCGCAACCAGGTGGAAGAGTCCACGGTCAAAGCCCGTCCGGCGAAAGTCAAAGGCTAGATCTCTGGTCAACTGGATTCGGGGTGGCCTTCGGGGTGTAGCAATGCCACCGAAACATCGCACGGGTCCGATGCATGTGTGAAAGTGTTGGCATCCGTAGACGCCCGTCTTGGGGCTCCGTGGTGTGGCCCCCCCTCCACGGAAGGCAGTGCCCGCCTCACTTGGAGGGGGGATGGTGCGGGTGCGGTGGAACCGGAGGGAATCTAGTGTTGGGTTGGGTCCAGACCTGTTTCGGGATGTTGCTATGGGCTGACCTATCGCAACCAGGTGGAGAGTCCACCGGTCAAGCCGTCCGTCGGCGAAAGTCAAAGGGCTAGATCTACTGGTCAAGACGGATTCGGGGTGAACATCCCGAACACGGTCTGGACCCACCCAACACTAGATTCCCTCCGGTTCCACCGCACCCGCCACCATCCCCCCTCCAAGTGACGGCGGCACTGCCTTCCGTGGAGGGGGGCCACACCACGGCCCCAAGACGGGCGTCTACGCATGCCAACACTTTCACACATGCAGGACCCGTGCGATGTTTCGGTGGCATAGCTACACCCCGAGGCCACCCCGAATCCAGTTGACCAGTAGATCTAGCCCTTTGACTTTCGCCGGACGGGCTTTGACCGGTGGACTCTCACCTGGTTGCGATAGGTCAGCCCATAGCACATCCCCGAACACGTTCTGGACCCAACCCAACACTAGATTCCCTCCGGTTCCACCGCACCCGCACCATCCCCCCTCCAAGTGACGGCGGCACTGCCTTCCGTGGAGGGGGGGCCACACCACGGAGCCCAAGACGGGCGTCTACGCATGCCCAACACTTTCACACATGCATCGGGACCCGTGCGATGTTTCGGTGGCATAGCTACACCCGGAAGGCCACCCGAATCCCAGTTGACCAGTAGATCTAGCCCTTTGACTTTCGCCGGACGGGCTTTGACCGGTGACTCTTCCACCTGGTTGCGATAGGTCACCCATAGCACATCCCCGAACACGGTCTGGACCCAACCAACACTAGATTCCCTCCGTTCCACCGCACCCACCATCCCCCCTCCAGTGACGGCGGCATCTGCCTTCCGTGGAGGGGCCACACCACGGAGCCCAAGACGCGTCTACGCATGCCAGAACACTTTCACAATGCTTCGGACCCGTGCGATGTTTCGGTGGCATAGCTACACCCGGAGGCCACCCCGAATCCCAGTTACCGTAGATCTAGCCCTTTGACTTTCGCCGGACGGGCTTTGACCGTGGACTCTTCCACCTGGTTGCGATAGGTCAGCCCATAGCAACATCCCCGAACACGGTCTGGACCCAACCCAACACTAGATTCCCTCCGGTCCACCGCACCCCACCATCCCCCCTCCAAGTGACGGCGCACTGCCTTCGTCGGGGGGGGGCCACACCACGGAGCCCCAAGACGGGCGTCTACGCATGCACAAACACTTTCACACATGCATCGGACCCGTGCGATGTTTCGGTGGCATAGCTACACCGAAGGCCACCCCGATCCATTTGACCAGTAGTCTAGCCCTTTGACTTTCGCCGAACGGGCTTTGACCGGTGGACTCTTCCCCTGGTTGCGATAGGTCAGCCCATACAACATCCCCGAACAGGTCTGGACCCAACCCAACCTAGTTCCCTCCTTTCCACCGCACCCGCACCATCCCCCTCCAAGTGACGGCGGCACTGCCTCCGTGAGGGGGGCCACACCACGGACCCAAGACGGGCGTCTACGCATGCCAAACACTTTCACACATGCACTAGGACCCGTGCGATGTTTCGGTGGCATAGCTACACCCGAAGGCCACCCCGAATCCAGTTGACCAGTAGATCTAGCCCTTTGACTTTCGCCGGACGGGCTTTACCGGTGGACTCTCCACCTGGTTGCGATAGGTCAGCCATCAACATCCCCGAACACGGTCTGGACCCAACCCAACTAGATTCCCTCCGTTCACCACACCCGCACATCCCCCCTCCAAGTGACGGCGCACTGCCTTCCGTGGAGGGGGGCCACACCACGGAGCCCCAGACGGGCGTCTACGCATGCCACACACTTTCACACATGCATCGGACCCGTGCGATGTTTCGGTGGCATAGCTACACACGAAGGCCACCCCGAATCCAGTTGACCAAGATCTAGCCCTTTGACTTTCGCGCACGGGCTTTGACCGTGGACTCTTCCACCTGGTTGCGATAGGTCAGCCCATAGCAACATCCCCGAACACGGTCTGGACCCAACCCAACACTAGATTCCCTCCGGTTCCACCGCACCCCACCATCCCCCCTCCAAGTGACGGCGGCACTGCCTTCCGTGAGGGGGGCCACACCACGGAGCCCCAAGACGGGCGTCTACGCATGCCAAACACTTTCACACATGCATCGGACCCGTGCGATGTTTCGTGGGCATAGCTACACCCCGAAGGCCACCCCGAATCCAGTTGACCATAGATCTAGCCCTTTGACTTTGCCGGACGGGCTTTGACCGGTGGACTCTTCCACCTGGTTGCGATAGGTCAGCCCATACAACATCCCCGAACAGTCTGGACCCAACCCAACACTAGATTCCCTCCGGTTCCACCGCACCCGCACCATCCCCCCTCCAAGTGACGCGGCACTCCCTTCCGTGAGGGGGGGCCACACCACGGAGCCCCAACGGGCGTCTACGCATGCCAAACACTTTCACACATGCATCAGGACCCTGTGCGATGTTTCGGTGGCATGCTACACCCGGAAGCCACCCCGATCCAGTTGACCAGTAGATCTAGCCCTTTGACTTTCGCCGGACGGGGTTTGACCGGTGGACTCTTCCACCTGTTGCGATAGGTCAGCCCATGCAACATCCCCGAACAGGTCTGGACCCAACCCAACTAGATTCCCTCCGTTCCACCGCACCCGCACCATCCCCCCTCCAAGTGACGCGGCACTGCCTTCCGTGGAGGGGGCCACACCACGGAGCCCCAAGACGGGCGTCTACGCATGCCACAACACTTTCACACATGCATCGGACCCGTGCGATGTTTCGGTGGCATAGCTACACCCGAAGGCCACCCAATCCCAGTGACCAGTAGATCTAGCCCTTTGACTTTCGCCGGACGGGCTTTGACCGGTGACTCTTCCACCTGGTTGCGATGTCAGCCCATAGCAACTCCCCGAACACGGTCTGGACCCAACCCAACACTAGATTCCCTCCGGTTCCACCGCACCCGCACATCCCCCCTCCAAGTGACGGCGGCACTGCCTTCCGTGGGGGGGGCCACACCACGGAGCCCCAAGACGGGCGCTACGCATGCCAACACTTTCACACATGCATCAGGGACCCGTGCGATGTTTCGGTGGCATAGCTACACCCGGAGGCCACCCCGAATCCAGTTGACCAGTAGATCTAGCCCTTTGACTTTCGCCGGACGGCTTTGACCGGTGGACTCTTCCACCTGGTGCGATAGGTCAGCCCATAGCAACATCCCCGAACACGTCTGGACCCAACCCACACAGATTCCCTCCGGTTCCCCGCACCCGCACCATCCCCCCTCCAAGTGACGGCGGCACTGCCTTCCTGGAGGGGGGGCCACACCACGGAGCCCCAAGACGGGCGTCTACGCTGCCACACACTTTCACACATGCATCGGACCCGTGCGATGTTTCGGTGGCATAGCTACACCCGAAGGCCACCCCGAATCCAGTTGACCATATCTAGCCTTGACTTTCGCCGGGACGGGCTTTGACCGTGGACTCTTCCACCTGGTTGCGATAGGTCAGCCCATAGCAACATCCCCGAACACGGTCTGGACCCAACCCAACACTAGATTCCCTCCGTTTCCACCGCACCCGCACCATCCCCCTCCAAGTACGGCGGCACTGCCTTCGTGGAGGGGGGCCACACCACGGAGCCCCAAGACGGGCGTCTACGCATGCCAAACACTTTCACACATGCATCGGGACCCGTGCGATGTTTCGGTGGCATAGCCTACACGAAGGCCACCCCGAATCCCAGTTGACCAGTAGATCTAGCCCTTTGACTTTCGCCGGACGGGCTTTGACCGGTCGACTCTTCCACCTGGTTGCGATAGGTCAGCCCATAGCAACATCCCCGAACACGGTCTGGACCCAAACCAACACTAGATTCCCTCCAGTTCCACCGCACCCACACCATCCCCCCTCCAAGTGACGGCGGCATTGCCTTCCGTGGAGGGGGGCCACACCACGGAGCCCGAAGACGGGCGTCTACGCATGCCAGAACACTTTCACACATGCTTCGGGACCCGTGCGATGTTTCGGTGGCATAGCTACACCCGGAAGGCCACCCCGAATCCCAATTGACCTGTAGATCTAGCCCTTTGACTTTCGCCGGACGGGCTTTGACCGGTGGACTCTTCCACCTGGTTGCGATAGGTCAGCCCATAGCAACATCCCCGAACACTGTCTGGACCCAACCCAACACTAGATTCCATCCGGTTCCACCGCACCCACACCATCCCCCCTCCAAGTGACGGCAGCACTGCCTTCCGTGGAGGGGGGGGCCACACCACGGAGCCCCAAGACGGGCGTCTACGCATGCCACAACACTTTCACACATGCATCGGGACCCGTGCGATGTTTCGGTGGCATAGCTACAGCCGGAAGGCCACCCCGAATCCTAGTTGACCAGTAGATCTAGCCCTTTGACTTTCGCCGGACGGGCTTTGACCGGTGGACTCTTCCACCTGGTTGCGATAGGTCAGCCCATAACAACATCCCCGAACATGGTCTGGACCCAACCCAACACTAGATTCCCTCCGGTTCCACCGCACCCGCACCATCCCCCCTCCAAGTGACGGCGGCACTGCCTTCCGTGGAGGGGGGGCCACACCACGGAGCCCCAAGACGGGCGTCTACGCATGCCAGAACACTTTCACACATGCATCAGGACCCGTGCGATGTTTCGGTGGCATTGCTACACCCAGAAGGCCACCCCGAATCCTAGTTGACCAGTAGATCTAGCCCTTTGACTTTCGCCGGACGGGGTTTCACCGGTGGACTCTTCCACCTGGTTGCGATAGGTCAGCCCATGGCAACATCCCCGAACACGGTCTGGACCCAACCCAGTACTAGATTCCCTCCGGATCCACCACACCCGCACCATCCCCCCTCCAAGTGACGGCGGCACTGCCTTCCGTGGAGGGGGGCCACACCACGGAGCCCCAAGACGGGCGTCTACGCATGCCACGACACTTTCACACATGCATCAGGACCCGTGCGATGTTTCGGTGGCATAGCTACACCCCGAAGGCCACCCCGAATCCTAGTTGACCAGCAGATCTAGCCCTTTGACTTTCGCCGGACGGGCTTTGACCGGTCCGAAAAAATCGCAAGGGTCCCGATGCATGTGTGAAAGTGTTTGGCATGCGTAGACGCCCGTCTTGCGGCCGTGTGTGGCCCCCCTCCACGGAAGGCAGTGCCGCCGTCACTTGGAGGGGGGATGGTGGGGTGCGGGGAACGGAGGGAATCTAGTGTTGGTTGGGTCCAGACCTGTTCGGGGATGTTGCTATGGGCTGACCTATCGCAACCAGGTGGAAGAGTCACCGGTCAAAGCCCGTCCGGCGAAAGTCAAAGGGCTAGATCTACTGGTCAACTGGGATTCGGGGTGGCCTTCCGGGTGTAGCTATGCCACCGAAACATCGCACGGGTCCCGATGCATGTGTGAAAGGGGCTGGCATGCGTAGACGCCCGTCTTGGGGCTCCGTGGTGTGGCCCCCCTCCACGAAGGCAGTGCCGCCGTCACTTGGAGGGGGGATGGTGCGGGTGCGGTGGAACCGGAGGGAATCTAGTGTTGGGTTGGGTCCAGACCGTGTTCGGGGATGTTGCTATGGGCGACCTATCGCAACCAGGTGGAAGAGTCCACCGGTCAAAGCCCGTCCGGCGAAAGTCAAAGGCTAGATCTCTGGTCAACGGATTGGGGTGGCCTTCGGGGTGTAGCTATGCCACCGAAACATCGACGGGTCCTGATGCATGTGTGAAAGTGTGTGGCATGCGTAGACGCCCGTCTTGGGGCTCCGTGGTGTGCCCCCCCTCCACGGAAGGCAGTGCCGCGTCACTTGGAGGGGGGATGGTGCGGGTGCGGTGGAAACGGAGGGAATCTAGTGTGGGTTGGGTCCAGACCGTGTTCGGGAGGTTGCTATGGGCTGACCTACGCACACCAGGTGGAAGAGTCCACCGGTCAAAGCCGTCCGCGAAAGTCAAAGGGCTAGATTACTGGTCAACTGGATTCGGGGTGGCCTTCCGGTGTAGCTATGCCACCGAAACATCGCACGGGTCCTAGCATGTGTGAAAGTGTTTTGCATGCGTAGACGCCGTCTTGGGGCTCCGTGGTGTGGCCCCCCCTCCACGGAAGGCAGTGCGCCGTCACTGGAGGGGGGATGGTGCGGGTGCGGTGGAACCGGAGGGAATCTAGTGTGGGTTGGGTCCAGACCGTGTTCGGGATGTTGCTATGGGCTGACCTATCGCACACCAGGTGGAAGAGTCACGGTCAAAGCCCGTCCGGCGAAAGTCAAAGGGCTAGATCTACTGGTCAACTGGGATTCGGGGTGGCCTTGGGGTGTAGCTATGCCACCGAAACATCGCACGGGTCCTGATGCATGTGTGAAAGTGTTGTGGCATGCGTAGACGCCGTCTGGGGGCTCCGTGGTGTGGCCCCCCTCCACGGAAGGAAGTGCCGCCGTCACTTGGAGGGGGGATGGTGCGGTTGCGGGGACCGAGGGAATCTAGTGGTGGGTGGTCCAGACCGTGTTCGGGGATGTGCATGGGCTGACCTATCGCAACCAGGTGAAGAGTCACCGGTCAAGCACCGTCCGGCGAAAGTCAAAGGGCTAGATCTACTGGTCAACTGGATTCGGGGTGGCCTTCGGGTGTAGCTATGCCACCGAAACATCGCACGGGTCCTGATGCATGTGTGAAAGTGTTTGGGCATGCGTAGACGCCCGTCTTGGGGCTCCGTGGTGTGGCCCCCCCTCCACGGAAGGCAGTGCCGCCGTCACTTGGAGGGGGGATGGTGCGGGTGCGGTGGAACCGGAGGGAATCTAGTGTGGGTTGGGTCCAGACCTGTTCGGGATGTTGCTATGGGCTGACCTATCGCAACCAGGTGGAAGAAGTCCACCGGTCAAAGCCCGTCCGGCGAAAGTCAAAGGGCTAGATCTACTGGTCAACTGGATTCGGGGTGGCCTTCCGGGTGTAGCTATGCCACCGAAAATCGCACGGGTCCGATGCATGTGTGAAGTGTTGTGTGGCATGCGTAGACGCCCGTCTTGGGGCTCCGTGGTGTGGCCCCCCTCCACGGAAGGCAGTGCGCCGTCACTTGGAGGGGGGATGGTGCGGGTGCGGTGAACCGGAGGAATCTAGTGTTGGGTTGGGTCCAGACGTGTTCGGGGATGTTGCTATGGGCTGACCTATCGCAACCAGGTGGGAGAGTCCACCGGTCAAAGCCCGTCCGGCGAAAGTCAAAGGGCTAGATCTACTGGTCAATGGGATTCGGGGTGGCCTTGGGTGAGCTATGCCACCGAAACATCGCACGGGTCCGATGCATGTGTGAAAGTGTTTGGCATGCGTAGACGCCCGTCTTGGGCTCCGTGGTGTGGCCCCCCCTCCACGGAAGCAGTGCCGCCGTCACTTGGAGGGGGGATGGTGGGGTGCGGTGGAACCGGAGGGAATCTAGTGTGGTTGGGTCCAGACCGTGTTCGGGGATGTTGCTATGGGCTGACCTATCGCAACCAGGTGAAGAGTCACCGGTCAAAGCCCGTCCGGCGAAAGTCAAAGGGCTAGATTACTGGTCAACTGGGATTCGGGGTGGCCTTCGGTAGGCTATGCCACCGAAACATCGCACGGTCCCGATGCATGTGTGAAAGTGTTGTGGCATGCGTAGACGCCGTCTTGGGGCTCGTGGTGTGGCCCCCCTCCACGGAAGGCAGTGCCGCGTCACTTGGAGGGGGATGGTGCGGGTGCGGTGGAAACGGAGGGAATCTAGTGTTGGGTTGGGTCCAGACCGTGTTCGGGGATGTTGCTATGGGCTGACCTATCGCAACCAGGTGGAAGAGTCCACCGGTCAAAGCCCGTCCGGCGAAAGTCAAGGCTAGATAATGGTCAACTGGATTCGGGGTGGCCTTCGGGTGTAGCTATGCCACCGAAACATCGCACGGGTCCTGATGCATGTGTGAAAGTGTGTGGCATGCGTAGACGCCGTCTTGGGGCTCCGTGGTGTGGCCCCCCTCCAGGAAGGCAGTGCCGCCGTCACTTGGAGGGGGGATGGTGCGGGTGCGGTGGAACCGGAGGGAATCTAGTGTTGGGTTGGGTCCAGACCGTGTTCGGGGATGTTGCTATGGGCTGACCTATCGCAACCAGGTGGAAGAGTCCACCGGTCAAAGCCGTCCGGCGAAAGTCAAAGGGCTAGATCTACTGGTCAACTGGGATTCGGGGTGGCCTTCGGGTGTAGCTATGCCACCGAAACATCGCACGGTCCCTGATGCATGTGTGAAAGTGTTGGCATGCGTAGACGCCCGTTTGGGGCTCCGTGGTGTGGCCCCCCCCACGGAAGGCAGTGCCGCCGTCACTTGGAGGGGGGATGTGCGGGTGCGGTGGAACCGGAGGGAATCTAGTGTTGGGTTGGGGTCCAGACTGTGTTCCGGGATGTTGCTATGGGCTGACCTACGCAACTAGGTGGAAGAGTCCACGTCAAAGCCCGTCGGCGAAACAGGCGGTGAAGAGTCCACGGTCAAAGCCCGTCCGGGAAAGTCAAAGGCTAGATCTACTGGTCAACAATTCGGGTGGCCTTCGGTGTGCTATGCCACCGAAACATCGCACGGGTCCCGTGCATTTGTGAAAGTGTTGTGGCATGCGTAGACGCCCGTCTTGGGGCTCCGTGGTTGGCCCCCCTCCACGGAAGGCAGTGCCGCCGTCACTTGGAGGGGGATGTGCGGGTGCGGTGGAACCGGAGGAATCTAGTGTGGGTTGGTCAGACCGTGTTCGGGGATGTTGCTGGGCTGACCTATCGCAACCAGGTGGAAGAGTCCACCGGTCAAACCCGTCCGGCGAAAGTCAAAGGGCTAGATCTACTGGTCAACTGGGATTCGGGTGGCCTTCGGGTGTGTGCTATGCCACCGAAACATCGCACGGGGTCCGATGCATGTGTGAAAGTGTTGTGGCATGCGTAGACGCCCGTCTGTGGCTCCGTGGTGTGGCCCCCCTCCACGGAAGGCATGGCCGCCGTCACTTGAGGGGGATGGGGCGGGTGCGGTGGAACCAAGGAATCTAGTGTTGGTTGGGTCCAGACCGTTTTCGGGGATGTTGCTATGGGCTGACCTATCGCAACCAGGTGGAAGAGTCCACCGGTCAAAGCCCGTCCGGCGAAAGTCAAAGGGCTAGATCTACTGGTCAACTGGATTCGGGGTGCCTTCGGTGTGTAGCTTGCCCCCGAAACATCGCACGGGTCTGATGCTGTGTGAAAGTGTTGTGGCATGCGTAGACGCCCTTCTTGGGGCTCCGTGGTGTGGCCCCCTCCCACGGAAGGAGTCCGCCGTCACTTGGAGGGGATGGTGCGGGTGCGGTGGACCGAGGGAATCTAGTGTTGGGTTGGGTCCAGACCGTGTTCGGGGATGTTGCTATGGCTGACCTATCGCAACCAGTGGAAGAGTCCACCGGTCAAAGCCCGTCGGCGAAAGTCAAAGGGCTAATCTACTGGTCAACTGGGATTCGGGGTGGCCTTCGGGTGTAGCTATCCACCGAAACATCGCACGTCGTGATGCATGTGTGAAATGTGTGTGGCATGCGTAGACGCCCGTCTTGGTGCGCTGTTGTGCCCCCCTCCACGGAAGCAGTGCCGCCGTCACTTGGAGGGGGGATGGTGCGGTGCGGTGGAACGGAGGGAATCTAGTGTTGGGTTGGGTCCAGACCGTGTTCGGGGATGTTGCTATGGGCTCCTACGCACCAGGTGGAAGATCCACCGGTCAAAGCCCGTCCGGGAAAGTCAAAGGGCTAGATCTACTGGTCAACTGGATTCGGGGTGGCCTTCGGTTGTAGCTATGCCACCGAAACATCGCACGGGTCCCGATGCATGTGTGAAAGTGTTGTGGCATGCGTAACGCCCGTCTTGGGGCTCCGTGTGGTGGCCCCCCTCCACGGAAGCAGTCCGCCGTCACTTGGAGGGGGATGGTGCGGGGTGCGGTGGAACCGAGGAAATCTAGTGTGGGTTGGGTCCAGACCGTGTTCGGGATGTTGCTATGGGCTGACCTATCGCAACCAGGTGGAGGTCCACCGGTCAAAGCCCGTCCGGCGAAATTCAAAGGGCTAGATCTACTGGTCAACTGGGATCGGTGGGCCTTCGGGTGTAGCTATGCCACCGAAACATGCACGGGTCCCGATGCATGTGTGAAAGTTTGTGCCATCGTGGACGCCCGTCTTGGGGCTCCGTGGTGTGCCCCCCTCCACGGAAGGCAGTGCCGCCGTCACTTGAGGGGGGATGGTGCGGGTGCGGTGGAACCGAGGAATCTAGTGTTGGTTGGGTCCAGACCGTGTTCGGGGATGTTGCTATGGGCTGACCTATCGCACAAGGTGGAAGAGTCCACCGGTCAAAGCCCGTCCGGAAAGTCAAAGGGCTAGATCTACTGGTCAACTGGGATTCGGGGTGGCCTTCGGTGTAGCTATGCCACCGAAACATCGCACGGTCGTGATGCATGTGTGAAATGTTGTGGCATGCGTAGCCCGTCTTGGGGCTCCGTGGTGTGGCCCCCTCCAGGAAGGAGTGCCGCCTTCACTTGGAGGGGGGATGGTGCGGGTGCGGTGGAACCGGAGGGAATCTAGTGTTGGGTTGGGTCCAGACGTGTTCGGGGATGTTGCTATGGCTGACCTATCGCAACCAGGTGGAAGAGTCCACCGTCAAAGCCCGTCCGGCGAAAGTCAAGGGCTAGATCTACTGGTCAACTGGGATTCGGGGTGGCCTTCGGGTGTAGCTATGCCACCGAAACATGCACGGGTCCGATGCATGTGTGAAAGTGTTGTGGCATGCGTACGCCCGTCTTGGGGCTCCGTGGTGTGGCCCCCCTCCACGGAAGGCAGTGCCGCCGTCACTGGAGGGGGGATGGTGCGGGTGCGTGGAACCGGAGGGAATCTAGTGTTGGGTTGGTCCAGACCGTGTTCGGGGATGTTGCTATGGGCTGACCTATCGCAACCAGGTGAAGAGTCCACCGGTCAAAGCCCGTCCGGCGAAAGTCAAAGGCTAGATCTACTGGTCAACGGGATTCGGGGTGGCCTTCGTGTAGCTATGCCACCGAAACATCCACGGTCCCGATGCATGTGTGAAAGTGTTTGGCATGCGTACCCCGTCTTGGGGCCCGTGGTGTGGCCCCCCTCCACGAAGGCAGTGCCGCCGTCACTTGGAGGGGGGATGGTGCGGTTGCGGTGGAACCGAGGGAATCTAGTGTTGGGTTGGGTCCAGACCGTGTTCGGGGATGTTGCTATGGGCTGACCTATCGCAACCAGGTGGAAGAGTCCACCGGTCAAAGCCCGTCCGGGCGAATCAAAGGGCTAGATCTACTGGTCAACTGGGATTCGGGGTGGCCTTCGGTGTTAGCTATGCCACCGAAAATCGCACGGGTCCTGATGCATGTGTGAAAGTGTGTGCATGCGTAGCGCCCGTCTTGGGCTCCGTGGTGTGGCCCCCCTCCACGAAGGCAGTGCCGCCGTCACTTGAGGGGGATGGTGCGGGTGCGGTGGAACCGGAGGGAATCTAGTGTTGGGTTGGGTCCAGACCGTGTTCGGGGAGTTGCTATGGCTGACCTATCGCAACCAGGTGAAAGAGTCCACCGTAAAGCCCGTCCGGCGAAAGTCAAAGGGCTAGATCTACTGGTCAACTGGTGTCGGTGGCCTTCGGGTTGGTAGCTATGCCACCGAAAACATCGCACGGGTCCCGATGCATGTGTGAAAGTGTTGTGGCATGCGTAGACGCCCGTCTTGGGCTCCGTGGTGTGGCCCCCCTCCACGGAAGGCAGTGCCGCCGTCACTTGGAGGGGGATGGTGCGGGTGCGGTGGAACCGGAGGGAATCTAGTGTTGGGTTGGGTCCAGACCGTGTTCGGGGGATGTTGCTATGGGCTGCCTATCGCAACCAGGTGGAAGAGTCACACGGTCAAAGCCCGTCCGGCGAGAGTCAAAGGGCTAGATCTACTGGTCAACTGGGATCGGGTGGCCTTCGGGTGTAGCTAGCCCACCGAACATCGCACGGTCCGATGCATGTGTGAAAGTGTTGTGGCATGCTTAGACGCCCGTCTTGGTTCCGTGGTGTGGCCCCCCTCCACGGAAGGCAGTGCCGCCGTCACTTGGAGGGGGATGGTGCGGGTGCGGTGGAACCGGAGGGAATCTAGTGTTGGGTTGGGTCCAGACCGTGTGTGGGATGTTGCTATGGGCTGACCTATCGCAACCAGGTGGAAGAGTCCACCGGTCAACCCGTCCGGCGAAAGTCAAAGGTAATCTACTGGTCAACTGGATTCGGGTGCCTTCGGGTGTAGCTATGCCACCGAACATCGCACGGGTCGTGTGCATGTTTGAAAGTGTTGTGGCATGCGTAGACGCCCGTCTTGGGTTCCGTGGTGTGGCCCCCCTCCACGAAGGCAGTGCCGCCGTCACTTGGAGGGGGATGTGGCGGGTGCGGTGGAACCGGAGGGAATCTATGTTGGTTTTGGGTCCAGACCTGTTTCGGGGATTTTGCTATGGGCTGACCTATCGCAACCAGGTGGAAGAGTCCACCGTCAAACCCGTCCGGCGAAAGTCAAGGGCTAGACTACTGGTCAACTGGGATTGGGGGGTGGCCTTCGGGTGTAGGCTATGCCACCGAAACATCGCACGGGTCGTGATGCATGTGTGAAAGTGTTGTGGCATGTAACGCCGTCTTGGGGCTCCGTGTGGCCCCCCTCCACGGAAGGCAGTGCCGCCGTCACTTGGAGGGGGGATGGTGCGTGCGGTGAAACCGGGGGAATCTAGTGTTGGGTTGGGTCCAGACCGTGTTCGGGTGTTTGCATGGGCTGACCTATCGCAACCAGGTGGAAGGTCCACCGGTCAAAGCCCGTCCGGCGAAAGTCAAAGGGCTAGATCTACTGGTCAAGGGTTCGGGGTGGCCTTCGGGTGAGCTATGCCACCGAAACATCGCACGGGTCCCGATGCATGTGTGAAAGTGTTTGTGGCATGCGTAACGCCCGTCTTGGGGCTCCGTGGTGTGGCCCCCCTCCAGGAAGGCAGTGCCGCCGTCACTTAGGGGGGATGGTGCGGTGCGGTGGAACCGGAGGGAATCTAGTGTTGGGTTGGGTCCAGACCGTGTTCGGGGATGTTGCTATGGGCTGACCTATCGCAACCAGGTGGAAGAGCCCGTGAAAGCCCGTCCGGCGAAAGTCAAAGGGCTAGATCTACTGGTCAACGATTCGGGGTGGCCTTCGGGTGTAGCTATGCCACCGAAACATCGCACGGGTCCCTGATGCATGTGTGAAAGTGTTGTGGCATGCGTAGACCCCTTCTGGGGCTCCGTGGTGTGGCCCCCTCCACGGAAGGCAGTGCCGCCTCACTTGGAGGGGGATGGTCGGGTGCGGTGGAACCGGAGGGAATCTAGTGTTGGTTTGGGTCCAGACCTGTTCGGGGATGTTGCTATGGGCTGACCTATCGCAACCAGGTGGAAGAGTCCCCGGTCAAAGCCCGTCGCGAAAGTCAAAGG
>CM022299.1:628650095-628703301 GCA_011799875.1 Thinopyrum elongatum | reverse complement strand
ATCCCCGAACACGGTCTGGACCCAACCCAACACTAGATTCCCTCCGGTTCCACCACACCCGCACCATCCACCCCTCTAAGTGACGGCTGCTCTGCCTTCCGTGGAGGGTGGCCACACCATAGAGCCCCAAGACGGGTGTCTACGCATGCCAGAACACTTTCACACATGCATCGGGACACGTGCGATGTTTCGGTGGCATAGCTACACCCTGAAGGCCACCCCGAATCCCAGTTGACCAGCAGATCTAGCCCTTTGACTTTCGCCGGACGGGCTTTGACCGGTGGACTCTTCCACCTGGTCGCGATAGGTCAGCCCATAGCAACATCCCCGAACACGTTCTGGACCCAACCCAACACTAGATTCCCTCCGGTTCCACCGCACCCGCACCATCCCCCCCTCTAAGTGACGGCGGACGCTTCCGTGGAGGGGGGCCACCACCACGGCCCCAGACGGGCGTCTACGCATGCCACAGACACTTTCACACATGCATCAGGACCCGTGCGATGTTTCGGTGGCATAGCTACACCCCGGAAGGCCACCCCGAATCCCAGTTGACCAGAGATCTAGCCCTTTGACTTTCGCCGGACGGGCTTTGACCGGTGGACTCTTCCACCTGGTTGTTTCGATAGGTCAGCCCATAGAAACATCCCCGAACACGGTCTGGACCCAAACCCAACACTAGATTCCCTCGGTTCCACCGCACCCGCACCATCCCCCCTCCAGTGACGGCGGCACTGCCTTCCGTGGAGGGGGGGCCACACCACGGAGCCCCAAGACGGGCGTCTACGCATGCCAGAACACTTTCACACATGCCATCGGGACCCGTGCGATGTTTCGTGGCATAGCTACACCCGCGAAGGCCACCCCGCATCCCAGTTGACCAGTAGATCTAGCCCTTTGACTTTCGCCGGACGGCTTTGACCGGTGGACTCTTCCACCGGTTGCGATAGGTCAGCCCATACGCAACATCCCCGAACACGGCTGGACCCAACCAACACTAGATTCCCTCGGTTCCACCACCCAGCACCATCCCCCCTCCAAGTGACGGCGGCACTGCCTTCCGTGGTGGAGGGGGCCACACCACGGAGCCCCAAGACGGCGTCTACGCATCCAAACACTTTCACACATCATCGGACCACCGTGCGATGTTTCGGGCATAGCTACACACCGAAGGCCACCCCGAATCCCGTTGACTCTAGATCTAGCCCTTTGACTTTCGCCGGACGGGCTTTGACCGGTGGACTCTTCCACTGTTGTCGATAGGTCAGCCCATAGCAACATCCCCGAACACGGTCTGGACCCAACCCAAACACTAGATTCCTCCGGTTCCACCGCACCCGCACCATCCCCCCTCCAAGTGACGGCAGCACTGCCTTTCCGTGGAGGGGGGCCACCACGGAGCCCCAAGACGGGCGTCTACGCATTGCCACAACACTTTCACACATGCATCGGACCCGTGCGATGTTTCGGTGGCATAGCTACACCGGAAGGCCACCCCGAATCCCAGTTGACCAGTAGATCTAGCCCTTTGACTTTCGCCGACGGGCTTTGACCGGTGGACTCTTCCACTGTTGCGATAGGTCAGCCCATAAGCAACATCCCAACACGGTCTGGACCCAACCAACACTAGATTCCCTCCGGTTCCACCGCACCCCGCACCATCCCCCCCTCCAAGTGACGGCGGCACTGCCTTCCGTGAGGGGGGGCACACCACGAGCCCCAAGACGGCGTCTACGCATGCCAAAACACCTTTCACACAGCATCGGACCCGTGCGATGTTTCGGTGGCTGCTACACCCCGAAGGCCACCCCGAATCCAGTTGACCAGTAGATCTAGCCCTTTGACTTTCGCCGGACGGGGTTTCCCGGTGGACTCTTCCACCTGGTTGCGATAGGTCAGCCATAGCAACATCCCGAACGGTCGTCTGGACCAACCACAAATTCCATACTTCACCGACCCACCACCATACTTCCCTCCGGTCCACCGCACACCAACCCCAACCGCCCTCTCCAATGCGGCGCACTGCTTCGTGGAGGGGGGCCACACCACGGAGCCCAAGACGGGCGTCTACGCATGCCACAACACTTTCACACATGCATCGGGACCCGTGCGATTTTCGGTGGCATAGCTAAACCCCGAAGCCACCCGAATCCGCTTGACCAGATCTAGCCCTTTGACTTCGCCGACGGCTTTGACCGGTGGACTCTTCCACCTGGTTGCGATAGGTCAGCCATAGCAAACATCCCCGAACACGGCCTGGACCCACCCACACTAGATTCCCTCCGGTTCCACCGCACCCGCACCATCCCCCTCCAAGTGACGCTGGCACTGCCTTCCGTGGAGGGGGGCCACACCCAGGAGCCCCAAGACGGGCGTCTACGCATGCCAAACACTTTTACACATGCATCGGAACCCGTGCGAGTTTCGGTGGCATAGCTACACCCGAAGGCCACCCCGAATCCCAGTTGACCAGTAGATCTAGCCCTTTGACTTTCGCCGGACGGGGCTTTGAGTACCGGTGACTCTTCACCTGGTTGCGAGTAGGTCAGCCATAGCAACATCCCCGAACACGGTCTGGGACCCAACCAACACTAGATTCCCTCCGGTTCCACCGACCACCCGCACCATCCCCCTCCAAGTGACGGCGGCACTGCCTTCCGTGGAGGGGGGCCACACCACGGAGCCCGCAAGACGGGCGTCTACGCATGCCACAACACTTTCACACATGCATCGGACCCGTGCGATGTTTCGGTGGCATAGCTACACCCGGAAGGCCACCCCGAATCCCAGTTGACCAGTAGATCTAGCCCTTGACTTTCGCCGGACGGGCTTTGACCGGTGGACTCTTCCACACTGGTTGCGATAGGTCAGCCCATAGCAACATCCCCGAACACGGTCTGGACCCAACCAACACTAGATTCCCTCCGTTCCACCGCACCCCGCACCACCCCCCTCCAAGTGACGGCGGCACTGCCTTCCGTGGAGGGGGGGCCACACCACGGAGCCCAAGACGGGCGTCTACGCATGCCACAACACTTTCACACATGCATCGGACCCGTGCGATGTTTCGGTGGCATAGCTACACCGGAAGGCCACCGAATCCCTAGTTGACCGTAGAATCTACCCTTTGACTTTCGCCGGACGGGCTTTGACCGGTGGACTCTTCCACCTGTTGCGATAGGTCAGCCCATAACAACATCCCCGAACATGTCTGGACCCAACCCAACACTAGATTCCCTCGGTTTCCACCGCACCCGCCACCATCCCCCCTCCAAGTGACGGCGGCACTGCCTTCGTGGAGGGGGGGCCACACCACGGAGCCCCAAGACGGGCGTCTACGCATGCCAGAACACTTTCACACATGCATCGGACCCGTGCGATTTGTTTCGGTGGCATAGCTACAACCGGAAGGCCACCCCGAATCTAGTTGACCAGTGATCTAGCCCTTTGACTTTCGCCGGACGGGCTTTGACCGGTGGATCTTCCACCTGGTTGCGATAGGTCAGCCCATGAGCAACATCCCCGAACACGGTCTGGACCCAACCCAGACTAGATTCCCTCCGGTTCCACCGCACCCGCACCATCCCCCCTCCAAGTGACGGCGGAACTGCCTTCCGTGGAGGGGGGCCACACCACGGAGCCCCAAGAGGGCGTCTACGCATGCCACAACACTTTCACACACATCAGGGACCCGTGCGATGTTTCGGTGCATAGCTTACACCCGAAGGCCACCCCGAATCCCAGTTGACCAGTAGATCTAGCCCTTTGACTTTCGCCGGACGGCTTTGACCGGTGGACTCTTCCACCTGGTTGCGATAGGTCAGCCCATAGCAACATCCCCGAACACGGTCTGGACCCAACCCAACACTAGATTCCCTCGTTCCACCGCACCCGCACCTCCCCCCCTCCAAGTGACGCGGGCACTGCCTTCCGTGGAGGGGGGCCACACCACGGAGCCCCAAGACTGGGCGACTACGCATGCCAGAACCTTTCACACATGCATCAGGACCCGTGCGATGTTTCGGTGGCATAGCTACACCCGAAGGCCACCCCGAATCCTAGTTGACCAGTAGATCTAGCCCTTTGACTTTTCGCGGACGGACTCTTTGACGGTGGACTCTTCCACCTGGTTGCGATAGGTCAGCCCATAGCAACATCCCCGAACA
This sequence comes from Thinopyrum elongatum, assembly GCA_011799875.1. Taxonomy (NCBI): domain Eukaryota; kingdom Viridiplantae; phylum Streptophyta; class Magnoliopsida; order Poales; family Poaceae; genus Thinopyrum; species Thinopyrum elongatum. Next base: position 628,699,135 of record CM022299.1, on the reverse strand, counting down.
CGTCTGGACCCAACCCACACTAGATTCCCTCCGGTTCCACCGCACCCGCACCATCCCCCCTCCAAGTGAGGCGGCACTGCCTTCCGTGGAGGGGGGGCCACACCACGGAGCCCCAAGACGGCGTCTACGCATGCCACAACACTTTCACACATGCATCAGACCCGTGCGATGTTTCGGTGGCATAGCTACACCCGAAGGCCACCCCGAATCCTAGTTGACCAGTTAGATCTAGCCCTTTGACTTTCGCGGACGGGCTTTGACCGGTGGACTCTTCCACCGGTTGCGATAGGTCAGCCCATAGCAACATCCCCGAACACGGTCCTGGACCCAACCCAACACTAGATTCCCTCCGGTTCCACCGCACCCGCACCATCCCCCCTCCAAGTGACGGCGGCACTGCCTTCCGTGGAGGGGGGGCCACACCACGGAGCCCCAAGACGGGCGTCTACGATGCCACCACTTTCACACATCGGGACGCCCGTGCGATGTTTTCGGTGGCATAGCTACACCCGAAGGCCACCCCGAATCCCAGTTGACCAGTAGATCTAGCCTTTGACTTTCGCCGGACGGGCTTTTGACCGGTTGGACTCTTCCACCTGGTTGCGATAGGTCAGCCCATAGCAAATCCCCGAACACGGTCTGACCCAACCCAACACTAGATTCCCTCAGTTTCCACCGCACCCGCACCATCCCCCCTCCAAGTGACGGCGGCATCTGCCTTCCGTGGAGGGGGGGCCACACCCGGAGCCCAAGAGGCGTTACGCATGCCAGAACACTTTCACACATGCTATCGGACCCGTGCGAGTGTTTCGGGGCATAGCTACACCCGAAGGCCAGAACCCCAATGACCTTGTAGATCTAGCCCTTTGACTTTCGCCGGAGGCTTTGACCGGTGGACTCTTCCACCTGGTTGCGATAGGTCAGCCCATAGCACATCCCGAACACGGTCTGGACCCAACCCACACTAGATTCCTCCGGTTCCACCGCACCCCGCACCATCCCCCCTCAAGTGACGGCGGCACTGCCTTCCGTGGAGGGGGGCCACACCACGGAGCCCCAAGACGGGCGTCTACGCATGCCACAACACTTTCACACTGCATCACGACCCGTGCGATGTTTCGGTGGCATAGCTACACCCGAAGGCCACCCCGAATCCAGTTGACCAGTAGATCTAGCCTTTGAACTTTCGCCGGACGGGCTTTGACCGGTGGACTCTTCCACCTGGTTGCGATAGGTCAGCCCATAGCAACATCCCGAACGGTCTGGACCCAACCCAACACTAGATTCCCTCCGGTTCCACCGCACCCGCACCATCCCCCCTCCAAGTGACGGCGGCACTGCCTTCTGGAGGGGGGCCACACCACGGAGCCCCAAGACGGGCGTCTACCATGCCAAACACTTTCACACGCATCAGGACCCGTGCGAGTGTTTCGGTGGCATTGCTACACCCCGAGGCCACCCCGAATCCAGTTGACCAGTAGATCTAGCCCTTTGACTTTCGCCGGACGGGCTTTGACCGGTGGACTCTTCCACCTGGTTGCGATAGGTCGCCCATGCAACATCCCCGAACACGGTCTGGACCCAACCCAAAACACTAGATTCCCTCCGGTTCCACCCACCCGCCCATCCCCCTCCATCAGTGACGGGCACTGCCTTCCGTGGAGGGGGGGCCACACCACGGAGCCCAAACGGGCGTCTACGCATGCCACGAACACTTCACACATGCATCAGGACCCGTGCGATGTTTCGGTGGCATAGCTACACCCCGAAGGCCACCCCGAATCCAGTGTTGACCAGTAGATCTAGCCCTTTGACTTCGCCGGACGGGTTTGACCGGTGGATCTTCCACCTGGTTGCGATAGGTAGCCCATAGCAACATCCCCGAACAGGTCTGGACCCAACCCAACACTAGATTCCCTCCGGTTCCACCGCACCCGCACCATCCCCCCTCCAAGTGACGGCGGCACTGCCTTCCGTGGAGGGGGGGCCACACCACGGAGCCCCAAGACGGCGTCTACGCATGCCAGAACACTTTTCACACATGCATCGGGACCCGTGCGATGTTTCGGTGCGTAGCTACACCGGAAGGCCACCAACCGAATCCTAGTTGACCAGTAAGTCTAGCCCTTTGACTTTCGCCGGACGGGTTTGACTCGGACTCTTCCACCTGGTTGCGATAGGTCAGCCCATAGCAACATCCCCGAACACGGTCTGGACCCACAACCGTACACTAGATTCCCTCCGTCCACCGCACCAACACCATCCCCCCTCCAAGTGACGGCGGCACTGCCTTCCGTGGAGGGGGGCCACACCACGGAGCCCAAGACGGGCGTCTACGCATGCCAGCACACTTTCACACATGCTATCGGACCCGTGCGATGTTTCGTGGCATAGCTACACACGCGAAGGCCACCCCGAATCCCATTGACCAGTAGATCTAGCCCTTTGCTTTCGCCGGACGGGCTTTGACCGGTGGACTCTTCCACCTGGTTGCGATAGGTCAGCCCATAGCAACATCCCCGAACACTGGTCTGGACCCAACCCAACACTAGATTCTCCGGTTCCACCGCACCAGCACCATCCCCCTCCAAGTGACGGCGCACTGCCTTCCGTGGAGGGGGGGCCACACCACGGAGCCCCAAGACGGGCGTCTACGCATGCCACAACACTTTCACACATGCATCGGACCCGTGCGATGTTTGGTGGCATAGCTACACCCGGAAGGCCACCCCGAATCCTAGTTGACCAGTAGATCTAGCCCTTTGACTTTCGCGGACGGCTTTGACCGGTGGACTCTTCCACCTGTTGCGATAGGTCAGCCCATAGCAAACATCCCCGAACACGGTCTGACCCAACCCAACACTAGATTCCTCCGGTTCCACCGCACCCGCACCATCCCCCCTCCAAGTGACGGCGGCACTGCCTTCCGTGGAGGGGGGCCACACCACGGAGCCCCAAGACGGCGTCTACGCATGCCAGAACACTTTCACACATAGCATCAGGACCCGTGCGATGTTTCGGGCGTTGACTACCCCGAAGGCCACCCCGAATCCTAGTTGACCAGTAGATCTAGCCCTTTGACTTTCGCCGAGGGGCTTTGACGGTGGACCTTCCACCTGGTTGCGATAGGTCAGCCCATGCAACAATCCCCGACACGGTCTGGACCCAACCCCAACTAGATTCCCTCCGGTTCCACCCACCGCACCATCCCCCCTCCAAGTGAGGCGGCACGCCTTCCGTGGGGGGGGCCACACCACGGAGCCCAAAGACGGGTCTAGCATGCCACAACACTTTCACACATGCATCACGGACCCGTGCGATGTTTCGGTGGCATAGCTACACCCCGAAGGCCACCCGAATCCCGTTTGACCAGTAGATCTAGCCCGTTGACTTTCGCCGGACGGGCTTTGACCGGGGACTCTTCCACCTGGTCGATAGGTCAGCCCATAGCAACATCCCCGAACACGGTCTGGACCCAACCCAACACTAGATTCCCTCCGGTTCCACCGCACCCGCACCATCCCCCCTCCAAGTGACGCGGGCACTGCCTTCCGTGGAGGGGGGGCCACACCACGGAGCCCAAGACGGCGGTCTACGCATGCCAGAACACTTCACACATGCATCAGACCCGTGCGTCGATGTTTCGGTGGCATAGCTACCACCCGAAGGCCACCCCGAATCCCAGTTGACAGTAGATCTAGCCCTTTGACTTTTCGCCGGACGGCTTTTGACCGGTGGACTCTCCCACCTGTGGTTGCGATAGGTCAGCCCATAGCAACATCCCCGAACACGGTCTGGACCAACCCAACACTAGATTCCCTCGCGTTCCACCGCACCCGCACCATCCCCCCTCCAAGTGACGGCGGCACTGCCTTCCGTGGAGGGGGGGCACACCACGGAGCCCCAAGACGGGCGTCTCTACGCATGCCACGAACACTTTCACACAGCATCATGACCCGTGCGTGTTTCGGTGGCATAGCTACACCCCGAAGGCCACCCCGAATCCTAGTTGACCAGTAGATCTAGCCCTTTGACTTTCGCCGGACGGGCTTTGACGGTGGACTCTTCCACCTGGTTTGCGATAGGTCAGCCCATAGCAACATCCCCGAACACGGTTTGGACCCAACCCACACTAGATCCCTCCGGTTTCCACCGCACCCGCACCATCCCCCCTCCAAGTGACGGCGCACTGCCTTCGTGGAGGGGGGCCACACCACGGAGCCCCAAGACGGCGTCTACGCATGCCAGAACACTTTCACACATGCATCGGGACGTGCGATGTTTCGGGGCATAGCTACACCCGGAAGCCACCCCGAATCCAGTTGACCAGTAGATTCTAGCCCTTTGACTTTCGCCGGACGGGTTTGACCGGTGGACTCTTCCACCTGGTTGCGATAGTCAGCCCATAGCAACATCCCCGAACACGGTCTGGACCAACCCAACACTAGATTCCCTCCGTTCCACCGCACCCACCCACCATCCCCCTCCAAGTGACGGCGGCACTGCCTCGTGGAGGGGGGCCACACCAGGAGCCCAAGACGGGCGTCTACGCAGCCAGAACACTTCACAATGCATCGGACCCGTGCGATGTTTCGGTGGCATAGCTACACCCCGAAGGCCACCCCGAATCCCTAGTGACCGCAGATCTAGCCCTTTGACTTTGCCGCGACGGGCTTTGACCGGTGGACTCTTCCACCTGGTTCGATAGGTCAGCCAAGCAACATCCCCGAACCGGTCTGGACCCAACCAACACTAGATTCCTCGGTTCCACCGCACCCGCACCATCCCCCCTCCAAGTGCGGCAGCACTGCCTTCGTGGAGTGGGGGGGGGGACACCACGGAGCCCCAAGACGGGCGTTACGCATGCCACAACACTTTCACACATGCATCGGGACCCGTGCGATGTTTCGGTGGCATAGCTACACCCGGAAGGCCACCCGAATCCCAGTCTGACCAGTAGATCTAACCCTTTGACTTTCGCCGGCGGGCTTTGAACCGGTGGACTCTTCCACCTGTTGCGATAGGTCAGCCCATAGCAACATCCCGAACACGGTCTGGCCCAACCCAACACTAGATTCCCTCGGGCCACCGCAACACCGCACCATCCCCCCTCCAAGTGAACGGCGCACTGCCTTCCGTGGGGGGGGCACCCCACGGAGCCCAAGACGGGCGTCTACGCATGCCACAACACTTTCACACATGCATCATGGACCCGTGCGATGTTTTCGGTGGCATAGCTACACCCGGAAGGCCACCCGAATCCCAGTTGACCAGTAGATCTAGCCCTTTGACTTTCGCGACGGGGCTTTGACCGGTGGACTCTTCCACCTGGTTGCGATAGGTCAGCCCATAGCAACATCCCCGAACACGGTCTGGACCCAACCCAACACTAGATTCCCTCCGGTTCCACGCACCCGCACCATCCCCCCTCCAAGTGACGGCGGCACTGCCTTCCGGGAGGGGGGCCACACCACGGAGCCCCAAGACGGCGTCTACGCATGCCACACACTTTCACACATGCATCACGACCCGTGCGATGGTCGGTGGCCTAGTACACCCGAAGGCCACCCGAATCCCAGTTGACCAGTAGATCTAGCCCTTTGACTTTCGCGGACGGGCTTTGACGGTGGACTCTTCCACCTGGTGCGATAGGTCAGCCCATAGCAACATCCCCGACACGGTCTGGACCCAACCCAACACTAGTTCCCTCCTGTTCCACCGCACCCGCACATCCCCCCTCCAAGTGACGGGCAGCTGCCTTTCGTGGAGGGGGGGGCCACACCACGGAGCCCCAGACGGGCGTCTACGCATGCCAGAACACTTTCACACATGCATCACGACCGTGCGATGTTTCGGTGGCATAGCTACACCCGAAGGCCACCCCGAATCCAGTTGACCAGTAGATCTAGCCCTTTACTTTCGCCGGACGGGCTTTGACCGGTGACTCTTCACCTGGTTGCGATAGGTAGCCATAGCAACATCCCCCGAAACGGTCTGGACCCAACCAACACTAGATTCCCTCCGTTCCACCGCACCCCACCATCCCCCTCCAAGTGACGGCGGCACTGCCTTCCGGGAGGGGGGGGGGCCACACCACGGAGCCCAAGACGGGCGTCTACGCATGCCAAGAACACTTTCACACAGCTATCGACCCGTGCGATGTTTCGGTGGCATAGCTACACCCCTGAAGGCCACCCCGAATCCAATTGACTAGTATATCTAGCCCTTTGACTTTCGCGGACGGGCTTTGACCGGTGGACCTTCACCTGGTGGATAGGTCAGCCCATAGCAATCACCCGAACACGTCTGGACCAACCAAACACTAGATTCCTCCGGTCCACGCACCCGCACCATCCCCCTCCAAGTGACGGCCGCCACTGGCCTTCCGTGGAGGGGGGGGGGCCACACCACGGAGCCCCAAGCGGGCGCTACGCATGCCACAACACTTTCACACATGCATCGGACCCGGCGATGTTTCGGTGGATAGCTACACCCGGAAGGCCACCCCGAATCCCTAGTTACCAGTAGATCTAACCCTTTGACTTCGCCGGACGGGGATTTGACCGGTGGACCCTTCCACCTGTTGCGATGGTCAGCCCATAGCAACATCCCCGAACACGGTCCTGGACCCAACCCAACACTAGATTCCCTCGGTTCACCGCACCCGCACCATCCCCCCAAGTGACGGCAGGCACTGCCTTCACGTGGGGGGGCCCACACCACGGAGCCCCAAGACGGGCGTTACGCATGCCCCCCACACTTTCACACAGATCACGGACCCGTGCGATGTTTCGGTGGCATAGCTTACACCCGAAGGCCACCCCGAATCCCAGTTGACCAGTAGATCTGCCCTTTGCTTTCGCGGACGGGCTTTGACCGGTGGACCTCTTCACCTGGGTTGGCGATAGGTCAGCCCCATAGCAACATCCCCGAACACGGTCTGGACCCAACCCAACACTAGATTCCCTCCGGTTCCACCGCACCCGCAACATCCCCCCTCAAGTGAAGGCAAAGGCTTTCGTGGAGGGGGCCACACCACGGAGCCCAAGAGGGCGTATACGCATGACAAACACTTTACACAATGCATCGGGACATCCGTGCGATGTTTCGGTGGCATAGCCTACACCGGAAGGCCACCCCGAATCCCAGTTGACCAGAGATCTAGCCCTTTGACTTTCCGCCGGAGCGGCTTTGACCGGGGACTCTTCCACCTGGTTGCGATTAGGTCAGCCCATAGCACATCCCCGAACACGGTCTGGACCCAACCCACATAGATTCCTCCGTTCCACGCACCCCACCATCCCCCCTCCAAGTGACGGCGCGCACTGCCTTCCTGGAGGGGGGCCACACCACGGAGCCCCAAGACGGGGTCTACGCATGCCACAACACTTTCAACATGCATCGGGACCCGTGCGATGTTTCGTGTGGCATAGCTACACCCGGAGCCACCCCGAATCCCAGTTACCCGTTAGATCTAGCCTTTGACTTTGCCGGACGGGCTTGACCGGTGGACTCTTCACCTGGTTGCGAATAGGTCAGCCATAGCCAACATCCCCCGAACAGGTCTGGACCCAACCCAACACTAGATTCCTTCCGGTTCCACCGCACCCGCACCATCCCCTCCAAGAGTGACGGCAGACTGCCTTCCGTGGAGGGGGCCACACCACGAGAGCCCCAAGACGGGCGTCTACCATGCCACAACACTTTCACACATGCATACGGGACCCGTTGCGATGTTTCGGTTGGCATAGCACACCCGAAGGCCACCCCAATCCCAGTTGACCAGTAGATCTAGCCCTTGACTTTCCCGGAGGGCTTGACCGTGGACTCTTCACATGGTTGCGATAGGAGCCCATAGCAAAATCCCCGAACAGGTCGGAGCCAACCCAAAACACTAGAGTTCCTCGTTACCGACAGCACCATCCACTCCAAGTGACGGCGGCACTGCCTTCCGTGAGGGGGGCCCACACCACGAGCCCCAAGACGGCGTCTACGCATGCCACAACACTTTCACACATGATCACGACCCGTGCGATGTTTTCGGTGGCATAGTCTACCCCCGAAAGGCCACCCCGAATCCCAGTTGACCAGTAGATCTAGCCTTTGACTTCCGGACGGCTTTGACCGGTGGACCTTCCACTGGTTGCGATATAGGTCAGCCCATAGCAACATCCCCGAACACGGTCTGGACCCCCCAACCAACACTAGATTCCCTCCGGTCCACGCACCCGCACATCCCCCTCCAAGTAGTGACGGGGCACTGCTTCGTGGAGGGGGGCCACACAACGAGCCCCAAGACGGGCGTCTACGCATGCCACAACACTTTCACACATGCATCACGACCCTGTGCGAGTTTCGGTGGCATAGCTACACCCCGAAGGCCACCCCGAATCCCAGTTGACCAGTAGATCGCCTTTGACTTTCCCGGACGGGCTTTGACTGGTGGACTCTTCCACCTCTGATTGGAGAGAGAGGCAGAATAGCAACATCCCGAACACGGTCTGACACCCAACCCCAATACTAGATTCCCTCCGGTTCCACCGCACCCGCACCATCCCATCCCAAGTGACGGGCGCATGCCTTCCGTGGAGGGGGGCGGCCACACCACCGGGCCCCAGACGGGCGTCTACGCATGCCAGAACACTTTCACACATGCATCAGGACGTGCGATGTTTCGGTGGCATAGACACCACAGGAAGGCACCCGAATCCTAGTTGACCAGTAGATCTGCCCTTTGACTTTCGCGGACGGGCTTTGACCGGGTGGACTCTTCACCTGGTGTGCGATAAGGTCAGGCCACCCATACAACTCCCCGAACAGTTGGAACCAACCCAACACTAGATTCCCCGGTTCCACCGCACCCGCACCATCCCCCTCCAAAGTGACAGGCCGGGCACTGCCTTCCGTGGAGGGGGGGCCACACCACGGAGCCCAAGACGGGCGTACTACGCTGCAGAAACCAACTTTCACCATGCATCAGGACCCGTGACGATGTTTCGGTGGCCATATGCTAACCCGGAGCCCCCCAATCTAGTTGCCCGTAGATCTAGCTTTGATTTTCGCCGGACGGCGGTTTGACCGGTAGGCTCATTCCACACCTGGGTGCGATTAGGTCACCCATGGGCAAATCCCGAACGGTTCTGGACCAACCCAAGCACCTAAGATTCCCTCCGGTTCCACCGCACCCGCACCATCTCCCCATGCCAAGTGACGTGCGTAGCACTGCCTATCCGGGGGGGTGGCCACACGCACGGAGAGCCCCCAGACGTTACGCATTGCCAACTCTTTCACCACATGCATCGGCCCGTGGATTTGGTTGCATACGCTTACACCCGAAGGCACCACGGATCCCAGTTGACCAGTGATCTGCCCTTTGACTTTCCGGACGGGCGCCTTTTCTTAGGGGACTCTTCACATGGTTGCGATAGGTCAGCCCATACGCACCCCCAACACATGTGGCCCAACCCAACAAGATTCCCTCCGTTCCACCGCACCCGAACACCCCCCTCCAAGTGGCGGCACTGCCTCCGTGGAGGGGGGGGGGGGCCACACAACGGAGCCCCAAGACGTGCGGGCGATACGCATGCCAGAACATCTTTCAACAGCATCAGGATCCGTGCGTGTTTCGGTGGCAAGATAACCCGGAAGGCACCCGAATTAGTTGACCAGTAGATCTCGCCCTTTGACTTCGCGGGACGGCTTTTGACCGGGGACTCTTCCACCTGGTTGCGATAGGTCAGCCCATAGACAACATCCCGAAACGGTATGACCAACCCAACACTAGATTCCCTCCGTTCACGCAACCGCACCATCCCCCTCCAGTGAGGCGGCACTGCCTTCCGTGGAGGGGACACACACGGAGCCCCCAAGACGGGCGTCTACGCATGCAGACACTTTTCACACATGCATCAAGGGACCCGTGCGTGTTTCGGTGGCATGCTACACGGAAGGCCACCCGAATCCTAGTTGACCAGTAGAATCTAGCCCTTGATTTCGCCAGGACGGGGTTTGACGGTGGACTCTTCACCTGGTTGCGATTGGTCAGCCCATGGCAACATCCCGAACACGGTCTGGACCCAACCCAACTAGATTCCCTCCGGGTCCACCGCACCCGCACCATCCCCCTCAAGTGACGGCGGCCTGCCTTCCGTGGAGGGGGGGCCACACCACGGGACCCCAAGACGGCGTCTACGCATGCCACAACTCTTTACCACTGCATCGGGACCCGTGCGATGTTTCGGTGGCATAGCTACACCCGGAAGGTCCACCCCGAATCCCAGTTTCCATGTAGATCTAGCCTTTGACTTTCGCCGGACGGGCTTGACCGGTGGACTCTTCCACCTTGTGGCGATTGGTCAGCCCATAGCAACATCCCCGAACATGGTCTGGCCCAACCCACCTAGATTCCCTCCAGTTCCACCGACCCGCACCACCCCCCTCCAAGTGACGGCCAGCATGCCTTCCGTGGAGGGGGGCCGCCCAACGGAGCCCCAGACGGGGTCTACACATGCCACAACACTTTCACACATGCATCGGGACCCGTTCGATGTTTTGGTGGCATAGCTACACCCGGAAAGGCCACCCCAATCCCAGTTGACTGTAGTCTAGCCCTTTGAATTTCGCCGGACGGGCTCTTGACCGGTGGGACTCTTCCACCTGGTTGCGATAGGTCAGCCCATAGCAACATCCTCCGAACACGGTCTGGAGCCAACCCAACACTAGATTCCCTCCTGTTCCACGCACCCGCACCATCCCCCCTCCAACATGACGGCGGCACTGCCTTCCGTGGAGGGGGCCCACACCACGGAGCCCAAGACCAGGCGTCTACGCATGCACAACCTTTCACACTGCATCACGACCGTGCGATTGTTCGGTGGCCATTAGCTACTACCCCGAGGGCCACCCCGAATCCCAGTTGACCAGTAGATCTAGCCTTTGACTTTCGCGACGTGCTTTTGACCGGTGGACTCTTCCACCTGGTTGCGATAGGTTAAACCCATAGCAACATCACCCGAACACGGTCGGACCCAACCCAACACTAGATTCCCTCCGGTTCCACCGCACCGCACCATCGCCCTCCAAGTGACGGGGCACTGACTTCCTGGGAAGGGCCCACCACGAAGCCCCCAAGACGGGCGGTCTACGCATGCCACAACACTTACACAATGCATCACGACCCGTGCGATGTTTCGGTGGCATAGTACACCCGAAGGCCACCCCGAATCCCAGTTGACCAGTAGATCGACCTTGACTGTTCACGGACGGGCTTTGACCGGTGACTCTTCCACCTGGTTGCGAGTAGGTCAGCCATAAACATCCCCGAACACGGTCTGTACCCACCAAACACTAGATTCCCTCCGGTTCCACCGCACCCGCAACATCCCCCTCCAAGTGACGGCGGCACTGCCTTCCGTGGAGGGGGGGCCACCACCACGGAGCCCCAAACGGGACGTCTACGCAGCAGAACACTTTACACCATGCATCAGGACCCGGCGATGTCGGTGGTATAGCTACACCGGAAGGCCACCCCGAATCTAGTTGACCAGTAGATCTAGCCTTTGACTTTCGCCGGACGGGGCTTTGACGGTGGACTCTTCCACTGGTTGCGATAGGGGCCCATAACAACATCCCCCGAACATGGTCTGGACCCAACCCAACACTAGATTCCCCCGGTTCCACGCACCCGCACCATCCCCCCTCCAAGTGACGGCGGCACTGCCTTCCGTGGAGGGGGGGCCACACCACGGAGCCCCAAGAGGGCAGTTACGCATGCCAGAACACTTTCACACATGCATCAGGGACCGTGCGATTGTTTCGGTTGGTGCTTGCTACTCCTGGCAAGGCGCAACCCCGAATCCCTCAAGTGTGATCCAGTAGATCTAGCCCTTTGACTTTCGCCGGACGGGGTGTTGACCGGTGGACTCTTCCACCGGGTGGATAGGTAGATGGGCACAACATGAAAACGGTCTGGACCCAACCCAGTACAAGATTCCCTCCGGATCCACCGCACCCACACCATCCCCCCTCCCAAGTGAGGCGCACTGCCTTCCGTGGAGGGGGGCCACACCCGGAGCCCCCAAGACGGGCGTCTACGCATGCCACAACACTTTCACACATGCATCGGGACCCGTGCGATGTTCGGTGGCATAGCTACACACCGAAGGCCACCCGAATCCCAGTTGACCATGTAAATCTGCCCTTTGACTTTCGCGGACGGGTTTGACCGGTGGACTCTTCCACTGGTTGCGAACGATAGGTCAGCCCCTAGCAACATACCCGAACACAGTCTGGACCCAACCCAACACTAGATCCCTCGGGTTCCACCGCACCCGCACCATCCCCCCTCCAAATGACGGCGCCTGCCTTCGTGGAGGGGGGGCCACACCACGGGCCCCAGACGGCGGCGACTAGCGCATTGCCAGAACACTTCTACACATGCTCAAGGACCGTGCGATGTTTCGGTGCCATGCTACACCGGAGGCCCACCCCGAATCCTAGTTGACCAGTAGATCTAGCCTTGACTTTCGCCGGACGGCTTTGCGGTGGACTCTTCCACCTGGTGGCGATAGGTCAGCCATAGCAACATCCCCGAACACGGTCTGACCAAACCCAACACTAGATTCCCTCCGGTTCCACCGCACCCGCACCATCCCCCCTCCATAGTGACGGCGGGCACTGCCTTCCGTGGAGGGGGGGCCACACCACGGAGCCCCAAGACGGCGTCTACGCATGCCACACACTTTCACCACATGCATCAGACCCGTGCGATGGTTGGTGGCATAGCTACACCCGAAGGCCACCCCGAATCTAGTTGACCAGTAGATCTAGCCCTTTGACTTTCGCCGGACGGGGCTTTGACCGGTGGACTCTTCCACCTGGTGCGATAGGTCAGCCCATAGCAACATCCCCCGAACACGTGTGGACCCAACCCAACACTAGATTCCCTTGGTTTACCGAACCGACACATCCCCTCCAAGTGACAGGCGGCACTGCTTCCGTGGAGGGGGGGGGGCCCACCACGGAGCCCAAAGACGGGCGGTCTACGCATGCCACGACACTTTCACACATGCATCACGACCCGTGCGATGTTTTGGTGCCATAGCTACACCCGAAGGCCACCCAGAATCCCAGTTGACCAGTAGATCTAGCCGCGCTGACTTCGCGGACGGCTTTGACCGGTGGAATCTTAATGGTTGCGAGGTCAGAGACCTCGTAGCAACATGAACACGGTCTGGACCAAACCCAACACTAGATTCCCTCCGGTTCCACCGCACCCGCACCATCCCCCCTCCAAGTGACGGCGGCTCTGCCTTCCGTGGAGGGGGGGGGGGGCACACCACGGAGCCCCAAGACAGGGCGTATACGCATGCCATGACATTTAAACATGGCCCATCACACTCGTGCGATGTTTCGGTGGCATAGCTACACCCCGAAGGCCACCCCGAATCCCAGTTGACCTGTAGATCTAGGCCTTTGACTTTCACCGGACGGGCTTTGACCGGTGGACTCTTCCACCTGGTTGCGATAGGTCAGCCCATAGCAACATCCCCGAACACGGTCTGGATCCAACCCAACACTAGATTCCCTCTGGTTCCACCGCACCCGCACCATCCCCCCTCCAAGTGACGGCAACACTGCCTTCTGTGGAGGGAGGAGCCACACCACGGAGCCCCAAGACGGGCGTCTACGCATGCCACGACACTTTCACACATGCATCATGACCCGTGCGATGTTTCGGTGGCATAGCTACACCCCGATTCCCCCTCTAAACAGATTCCCTCCGTGTCGACCGTTTCCCTCCTCCGTGACACGGCGGCAGCGACGTCCGTGAGGGGGGCAATCGATATACCATTGGGGTATGTTTTTTTGTTTAGATAAGGCACATTTATGCTGTGAATAACCAATATTCCCTCCGTGTTGGCCCGACGTGGCCGTTTCCCCCCTTTGGGACACGGCGGCTGCGACGCCCGTCAGGGCGGTACACCCCGGAGCCGCGTGCCGGGTGCCTGCGCCTGCCACCACGCTTCCACAAGCGTAGAAGGGCCCACCGCAACACCTGGCGGCATTGCTACCCCCCAGGTACCCCGTCCCGTCTAACCCTGACACAAACGACCGCCGGATCTAGCCCTTTGACTTTCGCAGGACGAGGTTTGACCATTGGACCTTTTCACGTGGTTGTCATAGCCCAGCCCATAGCTACACCTCCCAACACCGTCCTGGCCCAACCGACCCCAAGATTCCCTCCGTGTCGGACCGACGTGGCCGTTTTCCCCCTCCTGGACACGGCGGCAGCGACGCCCGTGAGGGGGGGGCACACCCCGGAGCCGCGTGCCGGGTGCCTGCGCCTGCCACCACGCTTCCACAAGCGTAGGAGGGCCCACCGCAACACCTGGCGGCATTGCTACCCCCCGGGTACCCCGTCCGGTCTCCCCTCTCCATGACACGACGGAAGCAAGGCCCGTGTGGGGGGCAATCGATATATATATAATCAAGATATGTTTTCTGTACATAAGGAACATTTAAGTTAATCAAATTAGTTTTGGAAAAAAATAAAAAGGAAAAAGAGAAAATAAATAAAATATTAAAATATTATTAGAAATCTATGCCTACGGCAATGCCGTCGGCATAGCTACGGCCACGGAACGGTAGAGCCATGGATCGATGATGTGGCGTAGGGCGCGGATCGATGATGTGGCAAGGGCCATGGGCCAGGCCTATGCCGACGGCAAGGCCGTCGGCATAGATATGCCACCCCACGGACCGACGAGCGGCTCGGATAGATGACGTGGCAGACGACGCGGATCGATGACGTGCGCATACCTATGTCGACGGCCACCGTTAGCCGTCGGCGTAGGCGTCACGCCGTCAAACCGCCGTCGCCGCCCGGGTAGCCGGGCCCACATGGTATGCCGACGGCCGCTCTATGCCGACGGCCGCCGTAGGCATATTTCTTGCTATGCCGACGACCGACCTATGCTGACGGCCCCCGTTGGCATAGATGGATATATGCCGACGGCTTATCTACGCGACGGCTTGAGGTGGGCCGTCGGGATACACCTATCTATGCCGACGAGGGCCGTCGGCATATATTTGGCCGTCGGCATCGCCTGTTTTTCTGGTAGTGTGAAGTGGCTAGGATTTGGTCCGACGGACAGATGGGGAAGAATATATGTGGGGTCGGATGGGCCAACGTGGGCTGGAGACGACATGACGGACACGTCCAGGCGTCCCTATATCAGCCTTAGATTTGGGCTGGATATGAAAGATGCCGGTAAATGATTGGATCATCCGTACGAATGTTTGAGACGACCGGCTGTAGATGTAGATGCTATTAGATAACCTACCCACTCCCCGCGGATCGGGTGAGGAAGGAGAGCCACCGGACTAGCTAGGTGTAGACCGGAAACTCCATTGCCTTGAAAGGGCTCGCGCCGGTGTGGCAGAGGCAGTCACCACCAGCTACCATTGTCAGCAAGTGGCCCAGCGACAGCGGGCGGGCGAACCTCGCGGGTGTGCGTGGACGGCGTCTTGGGAGGCAGGCAGGCCGTGGTGATGCCAGAGCCAGAGCGTGGGGTCCCATTGTCAGGGCGAATCCAGGCATGTTAGTATTGTTAATACACCAACTACTCGTACTAGTAGCTATGGCAAGAAACCAATCGAAACAGCCAATCCAATATTTATAGCGACCGAGAAGACACACGCACATACACCATATATACGAGCCAGCTAGTAGCTATAGGCCGTAGCTCCTCGCTCGCTAACCCTTGTCCTAACATACGGTAGGAGCATGGCTGGCCGGGACGAGCATTAAACCCATTAAGCTACGCGTGAAAGGTGACCAACCAACTATGCCACGTGACGCAAGCTGGTTGGCCGCGGTGAGAAATGTTTTGGATTTTTTTTAGATGAAGGTGTGGATTAATTTTTTACATGTATTTTTTTTCTTTTTAGAAGAAGGCGAGGATCTCTGGTATTTTTTAAATGAAGGATTATGCAAAGTGGCACTCGTTGGTAGGTTGTGGTGGTAATTTTTTTTACTTTTTTTTAGATGAAGGTGAGGATTTTTTTCTGAGATGTTTTCTTAGACGAAGGCGAGGACTCCATGTATTTTCTTTAAATGGAAACATGCACACAACTTCCGCTCAAGCGGCGCCACCACAGGGTGGCGCCCCCAACCACTAGTGAGCATAGCACGTCGAGTCGGCTGGAGAGCATCCTAATGGACACGTCGGCGCCGCTGGCGGAGCGCGCGTGGGCCACAGGGATGGTCAAGCTCCGGCTGCTGTCGCAACTGGCGGCGCCGGCGGTGGTTGTGTACATGATCAACTACGTCATGTCCATGTCGACGCAGATCTTCTCGGGCCACCTGGGAAACCTGGAGCTCGCCGCCGCCTCGCTCGGCAACACCGGCGTCCAGACCTTCGCCTACGGCCTCATGGTGCGTTCGGACTCTCCTCTCATCTCTATACGTAGCCGCAATGCTTCGATCAGGTAGATCGAAATGTTTGATCTGCCCATGCTCATGGAGAGCGGCTGAGAGAGAGCACATGCATGCTCGGGTAAATCGAAATGTTCCCAAGATGGCTGATATTTGCGACGGTCGTGGATCTTGCAGGCACGCAGTCCTCTGCTAGCGAGCCGATGGCCACAAACCCACCCACCCACAGCTTAACCAAGTACTGTTTCCTTTCCTGTTACGGTAAGTAGTGGATTAGATTCTGGTAACCATGGATTAGATTAGCTCATGACGTCGTTAGTAGGGCTGGGTTGCATTAGTGAAAGTATGGCAGGCCCATTAGGCACAGTCCAGTCATTCATGCCGACTTGGTAGTTGGCACTGCACCCGTGGCCCCGTCCTGCCTACTGGCTTTCTAGCTGGGCCGTCTCCTCGACGTGCACCTCGCAGGGGACGAACATGCTACGTGCGGCCTCTCCTCTCAGTGGTCACAGTATGGGTGAAATCGGATCGGATTCGGACGGATAATCCTTATACCATATCCTATTCCATATTTATTTTCGGATTCGGAAGCGGAACGGATGCGGATTCGAATACCGGATTATGCGGATTCGGACACGGTACGGTAACGGAACGGCGTCGGATCGAAAACGGTCATTTACCATATTTATATACGAGAAAGATATAAATACTTCAAACTAAAAGTAAACATAAACAATGAACAAATTTTAATACTTATACATGTTAAGATCACATAAAGCACTAGATGGTATTAAAATAAGCCAAATAAATCACTAATAAACATATGTCTCGTCTCACAAGTAAAGATAACATTCATGTATTGCTATTTAATACTTACAAATTCACCCATAAATCGGATTCGGAAATTAAAAGGTCAGATTATCCGGCAAGAAAAAACGGATTATCCTAATGCATCGTATATTAGCAATACCATATCCTATCAATCGGACTCGGATTCGGATCGGATTGTTGTCGGATGTGAAAAATCTCTTACCGTATCCTATAAAAATGGATTCGGAAACGGTTTCGGACCGAAATTATCCTTACCACTTTCACACTGAGGTCACAGGGCAACCTGTGCTCTCCGTTGTCCGTAAGACTGTGACCACGTTACATACATAAATGTCGATCAGGATACGCAGTGACTGTGACCACGTTACATAAATGCACTTTTGACAGCAAGAGTCCTGGTCGATCGGATGGTTAGATTTGGATGGTTTGGTTTCTAGTGGTTGCAACAATTAATATTGTGTGACCATCTATCTGTTTTGGACTCTTGTCGTCGCGCGCCTACATATACATAGGCATATTCTCCTCTCTTAATCAGTGGGTACCATCCATGGCTAGTTTTTTTTTTTTCGAGAAACTTCTAATCTATTCATTTTCAATCATGGCAATACAACGAACAACCAAAATAATAAAAATTACATCAGGTCCGTAGACCACCCACCCACTGCTTAGACGGAGGCTAGATCAGGGACACTTAATAGGAAACCGAGGGAATACTGGATTACATGGTGATTAGTTTTTTAGGCTATCTCCGTATCACTCTAATATAGTACTATCTCTGTATCAAAATATAACACGTTTTTTAGGCTAGTTTAGCCTAAAAAACTGGCCTAAAACATCTTATATTTTGATATGGAGGTAATTGCCTTTTTAATTAAGATAAGATGGTAGGGCTCTCCGTCTACTATAGTAGCTTCCTTTTTTTAAGAGAAAACACTAGGCCCTTGCTTCATATATTTTATTAATTTGTAAATAAGTAATAAAATTGCTTCTTTCATCTACTAGTGTATAGTGTGTCCGGTTAAGTCAAAGCATGACTTTAACCTGTCATCAGCCCGATCATTTGCCCCAAGTCCTAAGCAGAGCACGGCGTACGTGGGGAGTTTATGTTTTTTTCCTAAGCAGAGCATATGCTTGTCTAATTACGTGACCTGTCCCATCAATACTGGACTGTTGTTGTCGTTGTTTATATATTCTCCTCTTCTCAATCAACCAACTAATCACTTAACTGATAGCGTAGGTAGAACAAGAGCCAAGCTCATTTGATTATGGGTGAAAGGTTGATGGATTCATATGCCTCGTCGGCACCTATGCGTCACCCTACTTAAAAACAATCTCATGTCATTTTCGATAAATAGTACTTTTATTAACTTAACATGTAGCATCGAGCGGATATAAACATAATGATCCCATGTCATTTGGATTGTTTGTCCTCTAACCTAAAATCTAAAGTACTATTTCGACCCCACTTAGTTGTAGTACGTATTATGATGCTGCCGTCAGCTTGTTAATTTTCCAAGGACGCTGAACATAAATTGAAATCTGAACTCAGGGACCAGATACACCTCCTCTGTAATCATGCGAGACACGCATCATAAGCGTCTTTGAATTTTCAATGTGCTTCTTGAGATTGATAAATCACCTTGGCTGTTGATCAACAGTTTTTCTTCACAGTTTAATTTCCATTTTTTTCCTTGAATGTTTTGGTGTTATTTACCCTTTTTTCTTATTTGTTAATCCATTAATCTTAAAATCTTTTTTTTGTTTCACATAATTTTGTACAGTTTAATTAGTGTAATACTACTGTTATATAAGAAGACTGCTTGGAAACCAAGCAAATCAAACATGCATCCACCAAACGGTGAACCAGTTGAAAGTCTTTCTTTGTTTTATTGGAAACACTAGTACATGCTGTTTTCCCAAGAAACATACAAAATTGTTTTGCAAGCTACGTAAGAATAATAATTATAGGTAATGAGGGAGCAATATGAAACTCATAATGATGAATTTGATCAAGAGAGGTGAAGCTCCATTAAAATCCAAATAAAGACAAAATACAAACAAAATTAAGGATGTGCCTTGGTAGATCATTGTGAACCATAATCACATTCAATATTCTGAAAAGTAATCATTGCTTCCAGTTGTGCCTTTCCTTCCGGGCATCACTAAGCATCAGACTACTCAAGCTTTGCATCTATCAGACTAGTCAAATGCCGTAGGATTGGGTTAATCTACAGCGTACGATGAGGCCTAGTAAAAGGAGTGTCCCGCTAGTTAGTATAGATAACTGAGATTTATTGCCATAACTATTCCCTTAAATTACGGCTGGTTAATCGCAAGATTCCATCCATCGTTGGCTTGGACACTAGGTGGTTTGCTTCCTTATTTAGCAATCTTGATTCCAGTATTATTTAAAATTGCTTCCAAACAATATTTTCCCTCATAAAAAATAAAATTGCTTCGAAAGTGAGGTTTCTCAGTCATGGGGACATGTAGAATTTGTTTGCGATGTGATACTTTGTTTTCTTTGGAGCAATATATTTATTTCACGATGAATTAAACGCGCTTCCGCCTACCGATGAATTTGCATCCACGATGAAATTAGCGTGCTACAATTTTAAAAAAATTCGTTTCTTACTCAATGGAAATTTTTGCTTCGAAACATCAAAATCTTGTTTCCAGCGAGTAGATAATTGCTTCCAAGAAAATTAGACCTTCACTATAGAAATAACCATTATCATATGTACACATGTTTAAGCACATTAGGACGTGTATCGAAAAAAATTACAAATGTTCACAATTTGTTTCCATTGAGTGAAAGTAATGCTTCCATATACAAAAAAAAAATGTTTCCATATACAAATTGTGCTTCATAATCCATAGTACCCCACTATATTCCATCCAACCGTGTCCGACCTAGCCTTGAAGACCTCCATTTCTCCCACAAATCTGCGGGTGTCAATGTCGGCGAGGGTCGACGCCATTAATTGCGTGGGCGACGATTCTGACCTGTGACCACCGAGGGTGTGCCAGGCTAGCTAGTTTGCTTCCAAACAGATCTCACGTTGTGCACCGTGCCCTGTATCAACCATGTTATTCTCACTGTCGACAAGGCATGCTATTCTGTTGTTGTCGACCCTGCAAAAATTTAAAAGAAAATGAGTTGTTTGACTTGAATTCTAACACACACAAAAAACATTACGAAGCATGCAAAGGAAGCAAGTTGAACAGAGTATAGAAGCACAGGTATGAACATACGAAGCAAACTACAGTGTGAAGAAGTAAAACTGTGTTATGTATGAAGCGAATTGTATGCCCGGAAGAAGCACAAATATGATACGTACGAAGCATGGAAATTTGAAAAGCATATACCCATACAATCTCAAAATAGGATCTGCATCGACACAACGAACACATCAAACACATCGAAAAAACTCAGCCAAAAGGGATGCTTGCTTATTCTCATGGTTTCTGATCCACCGGCCATCTACTGATCCTCCAGGACGCATGGTTAGGCAACAACACCAGCGGACACCCGGTTGGAGATGGGCACCGCGCTGCGTACGGAGGGGTGGCGCTCCGGCGCAGTTGGGACGAAGTGGGCCAAGTGGTCGTGCTGCTCGAGGAGAGGAGGAGGCAGGTGCGTGCGAGGCCATGGGAGATGGGATCTGGGCAGGGCGTGCGAGCCTGCGGGGTGGAAGAGCTCCGGGCGGTGCGTGTGATTGGAATCAGGAGGGATACGGGGAGAGTGATTAGGGAGATGTTACAGGCGGGGTTTGTGGGTGGTTTCGTTCTGGACGAGGGGCTGTTTTTTTCTTTTTAATTAACATATATGGGCATAATCTGTGACCATCCGATCCCAACTGAATCAAGGGCGGTCCAAAGGTCTGATGTTTGCCTCCTATCAGTCTATAGATAGTAAGTGTTTCCCTTTCCTATGTCATTTGGAATGTTTTTCCTCTAACCTAAACTCTAAATGCAATTTCGACCCCACATAGTTGTAGTACGAATCATGACGTTGTAGTTGTCTGCTCCTTAATTTCCAAGGACGCTGCACATAAATGGAAATCTGGACTCGTCGACCAGATGCACCTACTCCGTAATCATGCGAGACACTACCGGAATCGAGCCCTATGCCGACGGCCTGGGCCGTTGGCATAGCCCTGATTCCCGTCGGGACAGGCCTATGCCGACGGCCCCCGTCGGCATAGGGCCGTCGGCAACATATGCGTCGGCGTATCCTTGTAGGCCGTCGGAATAGAAAGGCCGTCAGCATAGTTGCTATCCTGACGGCGTTCGTACATCTATGCCGACAGCCTCGGCCGTCGGCAACGTCCCTAGCCTAACGGTGGGTGTCAGCGCCGCCGTCAAGTGCTGCCCAACACGGAGGCGCCACGTGGCATAGTTAAGCCGACGGCTATGCCACGTGGCGCCTCCGCATTGTTCCTGGAGCAGGGCTATGCCGACGGCCGAGCCATCGGCATAGCTGCCACGTGGCTGCTACTGGGCACTCCTGGGGCAGGTCTATCCCGACGGCCCAGCCGTCGGTGTAGTTTAAATCTATGCCGACGGCTGAGCCATCGGCATAGACCTGCCCCACTACGCCGACGGCTAGGCCGTCGGCATATCTGCCACGTGGCGGCTACTGGGAGCTCACGCCAGCTCTATGCCGACGGCAGGGCCGTCTGCATAGTTTCTGTTTTTTTTTTTCTGTTTCTTTTCAGTTCAATTCAAATCAATATATACAACATATATACATCACATATGCAGATCACATATGCCTAGACAAACTGAGCATCACAAAGCATAAGCATCTCAAAACATAAGAATCATCTCACAACATAAGAAGCATCTCACAAGCATAAGCATCTCACAACATAAGAAGCATCAAGTGTATCATCACCACAAGTCACCCAAAGGCTTAAGCGCCAGGACGTCGAGCACCGCGGAGGTCGTCACCGCCAAGTCCGTCGAAGCCCAGGTCGTCACTGCTAGCGGCAGCGCTACCGCCAAGACCGCCACTGCCACCGCCTCCGCCTCCGCCTCCGCCTCCGTGGATCGGAGTGATCGGGCTCCGTGACTCGGGAGTGCTGCGAAGACCACCACCAACGGTAGATCCACCAGTTCCCTGGATGTTGAAAAGACATGTTAAGGGGGTATTTGACTGTGTTGAATAAACGATATGCTTTGGGTGAATAGATTGGGGATGAACTAACCGGCGAGGGGCCAGAGTTCTGTGCCAGAAACTCCTCCAAGGTAAGCAGCCTTGGTTGTGGTGGAGGAGATGGTGCTGGTTGCAATTGAGGAACCCTGCCGGCCGCCATTTCCTCAAGAGCGTGCTGCATCCTGCGATTGTTCTGCTCATGGAATGCAAAAAGGCTCTCGTGCCACGCCATGGTCTCCTGGCGTGTGTATTCCATGTAGGCCTATGGTATGACATGATGGAACTCATAAAACTACTCAATGCGGAAAATAAAGTGAGCAATGAAGATAAGAGGGAAAATACTTAAAGATTGCCGCTCCTGAAAGAGGGACTGTGACTGCGCACTGGTCATGGGCGTGCTCGTTCTCAGGCTCAGGCTCGGGTCGGTAGCTCGGAGCTGTGTGTAGGAGATAGAAGGAGTGATCACAGCATCCAGAACCACCTCTCGACTGTGCTCCTTGGGCCCCATGCCCACCACCACCCTCTCGTCCAGATCCGCCGCAATGGGGTCAGGTGTGCCAGGATGTAACCTCAGATACCCATCGGAGTAGTCCTTCTTCTTCTGCGCGGTCTTGCCGTAGTACTTGGACTCGCCAGCCTTGGGGTCCTTCCGCGTATGGGCGATCTCCCACGCCTCCATGTGTGAGAGCGGCCGCTTCAATTTCTCCTCCTGCACCACCAAACAGAGGTTAGTCATACATAAGAAAGTGACGGTAAATAGAAGAAGAAGAATATTTAATGAGGTTAGTCATACATTTAGTGTCTTGTGGAGAAAGTGGTTTCGGTTTCCCTGAGCATGTACTCCCTCCTTCCCTCGGTTAACCTTGTTTTTGATGCTCGTAGCCGCCCAGGCTCCATCCTTATCACACCAAAGATCCACCAATGCCGCCCAGGACTCGTCTTTTCCATAACACCAATTTGGACACACCTACATAATGAAAGCATAATGGCATGTCAACACGAAACGGTGAAATGTACCGCAAACATCGGAATGAAAAATCTGTTATACTTACCGCCAAGTACTCGTGCCTCTCCAAGGTAATGCCCATCCTCCGCGCTTCTTCCTTGGTCATCTTCACACCAAGAGCGTCGTGATAGTATGTCGAGATGGCCACCCAGCGCACCTTGTACTGGAGCTGGCGGGCCTTCTTCTTGGCTTGGCGCAGCACGATCTAGTCGGCTCTGGCCTTGTGCTCCGGAAGAACTCGATAGAATTTCTACAATCATGCATGAAACAAGAATGGAAGAAGCCATGAGTTAAATCATTCATGAAACCATAATGGACTTGTGCTTCTGAAGAGAACTCACCCAGAAAGTAGTGATCACGGCCTTGTCATGGGTCTCATGGTCCGCGTGGAGGGTCGCTTCCTAGTGGTCCCAGCTCGTGGCTAAAACCCGACGGTCCGGGTGCTTGACTAGATCCGGACAGTACAGCCCCGGCCAGTGTAGCTTCAGCAAGACAGTGATGAGGCCTTTGGGGATACGGGCCCCTTTAGGATATATCCAGTTGCTGCAAAGTAATGAAATACTAGCATGTGACAAGCAAAATAAATAACTACCGGAATGAGCATGTGACAAGCAAAAGAATGAAATTATTATAAAGTGGCACTTACTCTTTCCCCGTGGGCTCAATGAGCCACTTCTGCTCCTCGGTAGCAGGAATCTGCTTTGGTAGCTTTGCATTACCACGCAGCGAACCCTTGTTGCCAACCCCCTCCCCGCCACCACCATCATCCTCGCCACCACCCCCTCGCCCGCCTCCTCCTTCTCGCCTACCTCCTCCTCCTCCTGCTCGTCCCCCTCCCCAACCTCCTCCTCCACCTCCTCCTCGGCCCCATCCCAAACCTCCTCCTCCTCCTCCTCGTCAGAGGGTATCTCACTAGAGGAGGGCCTCGAAGACAACACCCCTAAGTCGGTGAGGGTGCGCTCTTTCTGGCCGCGACCCCCTGTAGTGGCTCTCCCCCCACCCCCTCGCCCTCTAGGGGCTCTCCCCCCGCCCCCTCCTCCTCTAGGGGCACCTCTCCCTCGACCTCCCTGTGAGGAGTCATCGTCAAGTAGTCGGGGGGGGGGGGGGGGGGGGAGGATTACGTGCTCGACCACTCCGACTAGGCAGGCCAACGACCTTGCGTAGGAAACACACGCCGTCGGCCTTCCCCTTGCCCATGTTCCACGAACCTGCATTGAAAAGAGAATAAACAATTAGTACATTAATAAAATGAAGGAAAAGGCATAATAATAAGGAATAATAAACACATTAATAAAAAAGCATAAAAAGACATATTCCTAAGCTATAGAAAAAAAAGACTTGAAACGTACATCTGCTAGAACCCATACGAATCATCACTGTTGTAACCTCTTTCTCGGTCGGTCTCATCATCACTATCAATCATATCATCTTCGTTGTCTGATGGAGGTGGAGGCTCTTCCTCGTCGTCAGCGTCTTCGTTTAACTTTTCTAGCATAAGTATGTCATTTTCATTGACAATGGTCTCACCATCATTCCGTGCATCGTCGTCGTTTGGATCCACATCATCATCACACAATGGTCTAGCGTCATCGTTTCTAACCACATCATCATCAGGTTGCTCTTGATAGAACACTCCCTCGTAGGTCATGGGGTTAATGTTGTAGTAATCGTCTTCATTCGGGTCCGGTAGCTTACCATGTGGCGACACCTTGAACACAACTTCCCAACCCTTTAGGTACTCTTTCTGGCATGGGTAAGACAGATAATAAACTTGTGTAGCTTGGGTAGCAGCAATGAAGAGATCGGCTCCTGCATAGACGGTTGATGGTTTAACTTCGACCAGACCAATGGAAGGCGTATATTTTACCCCCTCCCGCGGATCGAACCATCGGCATTTGAACACAGGCATACTTAGGGTTTCGCGCCCATTGCGGAATGTAATCTCGTATATATTTTGTACCCTTTCATAGTAGTCTACTGAATTTTGATCGGGGGTGTACACTCCGGTATTTATACTTTTGGGATCAGGCCGGCTGTTCTGGTGCTCCTCTGTATGGAAGCGATACCCATTCACATCATACTTTTTACATGTCATGACGGCAGGGTCAAAACCCATGAAAACCCATCTCAATTAATCATCCATAGATATGTTCAGATATTTTCCCTACAAGTATAATTGAAATTGTTGGGTGCATTAGTTCGGTTAACTAATAAATGTTGAACTAGGTATTTAATAGGGGAATGTGAAAAATTATTTTCTCCATGAACCAAGCAACAAAATTTTTACATCCAGGGTTTCCATGACGGAGAAGAGTAAGTGCCTCCGCCTCAGTAGGTGGATTCATTCCCGTCCATTCCTCTTGAAAGAAATCACTAAAAGAAGAAAAACGGTGTTAGACCGGGACTAAGTGAACATAGAACATGATGCTATGGAAGACATAAAGGAAAGGTGTAGTGGTATTACCTCATCCACACTTCCTCAACTTCCTTGATGTTGTGCAAGATATAGAACATGAGGTCCTCCCACTCTTGTCGTGGCATGTTATAAGATTTCGAGGCCCCAGCCCTCCCACCTTGCACGTTGAATAGATGGAGCCTGCGTTGATACTTGGGCTCTTCTATATTGTATCGAGGCACCTTATTATGCAGATGGGGAACGTGGTCTGGATAGTATGATGTCCTGAGGTCTCACACCTCCTCTAGGATAACTGCCTCAGCTATGGAAGCTTCAATCTTAGCTTTGTTTCCACATTTCTGTCGGAGATGCTTGTTCTGTCTCTCACGGCCGTACTGCCAGCGATTCTGCATAGGCCCCCCCAACAATACCTCATTCGCGAGGTGCAGAATGCGATGTGTCATTGGAGTAAAGAAGCCTGGCGGAAAGATCTTCTCTAGCTTCACTATCAACTCCGGTGCCTTCTTATGCAATTGTTCAATCACGTCTTTACTTACTTCTTTAGCACAGAGCGTGCGGAAGAAATGGCTTAGCTCGGCAAGCACTCGCCAGACATGCTCGAGGACATAGCCTCGAACCATCACTGGCATTATCCGCTCAATCCATACATGGTAGTCATGACTCTTCAGGCCGGTCACTTTGCCCGTTGAAAGATTGACTCCCTTACTTATATTCGATGCATAACCATCGGTGAACTTCAAAATGTGTTTCAGCCAGATAAGTACTTCCTTTTTTCTGGCGTTTTAAGGACAAAGTCAGCATCTGGCTTGACCCAGTTTTTTCGACCGCCTGTGGGAGGCTTCATGTTTAGACGTGGTCTATCACAAATTCTCTGTTGATCGGCTCTAGCTTTAACGTTATCCTTCGTCTTATCAGGAATGTTGAGGATCGTGCGGAAATGGGACTCTGCGACATTCTTTTCGGTGTGCATCACATCAATGTTGTAAGGAAGTTTGAGGTCCTTGAAATAGGCAAGCTGCGAGAAGGGGGTAATGTGAGTCCAGTTGTGCGTCTCACCATATCCCTCGAAGCCTTTGGCTTTGGCTTTGGCTTTGCCTTTGACTTTAGGCTTGGGAGCTTTTAGCTGAGCAAGAACAACTGCCCTCGAAAATGTTGGAATCTCGGTTACTTCATGAACATGGTCTTGTGTTGCATTAGGGCACCGGGAGGGAGATTGAGCGGAATTACAAACATGGGCCAGCAGCTGTATGGATTGGACGACATACCATATGGATTGAACCTATCACCTGATATGGCTATTCTGACATCCCCAGCCTCGGCTCCTTCCTCGGGGTATTCTTCCTGGAAATCTTCCATGCTTCGCCTTCCGATGGATGTACGATTTTATTTGGATTGTACCTTATACCTTCCTTGTGCCACTTCATCATTTTGGCAGACTCCTCCTTGATGAAAAGGCGCTGCAGTCTTTCTATGAAATGGAGGTACCGAAGAACCTTAACGGGGATGGCTAGCTGCTTTTTCTCACCATCCTCACCGACCACCTCAAGGTACCGAGACGAACCGCACTCCCTACAGTACTTGTCATCTGCATACTCGTGCCTAAACAACAGGCAATTCTTCAGACAAACATCTATTTTCTCATAATCCATAGAGAGTGCCTTCATGATTTTCTTTGTAGCGTACATGCTTTTCGGCAGTTCATGACCCTCAGGGAGGCTGTTAGCCCATACTCCTAGGAATGCGTCGAAGCATTTCTGGCTACAGCCGTACTCAGCCTTGACTGCAATCAGTTGCGAGATGGCATCCAGCTGAGATATTTTCACACCCGCATAAAGAGGTTTCTTCGACGAGGCCAAGACCACCAAGAAGGCCTTTGCGGTTGCCTCCGGCTCCTCCGGTTCATTCTCTGAAGGTGTCGCATTTGCCGTTTCTGCAACAATGACATCATCTAGCATGTCCCTGACCCCGTCGTCCTCATAACCATCGATGCGTTGTCGCATCACCTCCTCTCTACCATGGTCCTGCTCGGCTAATTTTATCGGCGGCATGTCAAAGTTTGGCATATATCCGTGCGTGCGAAGGTGGTCAGTCATGTCCTTCTGATTTCTACGGTGATGTCTGGCACATCTCGCACAGGGGCATGGTGGGATAATTCTCATTGGACTACGGAATATCTCCTTCAAATACACATCGGTTTTCGCGATCCACTCTGATCTTACTTGATTCCGACGGATAAAACCACTGTACATCCACTGATTATCTGCCATTCTCTGCTTTATTGCAAGCCACACAACATAATTAAGGATTCTTAAATTAATCACATCAAATTTTCATTTTCTACCGCGTTGAATCCACGTACATCTCTAATAGGTAAAGATGGGTCCTAATCCCACCCGAGAATGTGTAGATTGAGTACGTTCTCCATTCTACCCCGTTCCGAGACAAAATTTCGGCAGCACCTCCCCTCTGTTCTCCAGATACACGTCCGGGCAAATAGCCGAGAGAATGTGCTCCGGAGAACAATGGGGAGGCACCGCCGAAATCCTGTCTCGGAACGGGGTAGAACATGGAGAACATACCCAATCTACACATCCTCGGGTTGTCCGTGGAAAACGCTGGACAATCCGAAAGAGCTGCGATGACAAATATGCAATTGAATGCATATTTATCGATGCAACCCTTTCGGACGGGAGACGCCTAGGTTACGCGACTTGACTTGAGAATGAAATCTAGTGACCAACTCGTCGGACGACGGTCACTCCGATGAAATGCAACACCACAAAGCCTGGAAATTCCATCGCGACAAAAATTTAGAACATCACAACTCATAGAACATCACAATATCATCATCATCTAACAATCATCGAATCATAAAAAAAACATCATCATCATCTAAAAATTATCGAAGCATAAAAAAAACATCATCATCTATCATCAACATCATCATCTACCAATCATCTATCATCTATCATCATCATCATCTCAAAATCATCGAAGCATAAAAAATCATCATTATCTCTTCTCATCTAACAATCATCATCATCATCATCATCTCAAAAAAAAATCCGTATGAACAAGTTATCTATGTAACTACCATCTATCTGTCTAACTATCACATTTAGCCCTCTTATCCTCTGCAAAATCATGAAAAAAACAGAAAAATAATGTTCTGGGAGGGAAGGGGGCTAGACCTAACGGAGAGGAGGTCGAGGCGGTGGCTGCTCCGGGGAGGGAGCACGGCGAATTCGGGCAGGAGGCCCTCCCCTCACCACCGAGTGGCGGAGGCAAATGGCGTACGGGCCAGATGGAAGTTAGGGCCGGAGGGGGCAGACAGGAGCATTTTTGTTTTGTTGTTGGGCGGTTTTTTGGCGTTTTTTGGGCGAGGGGCAGAGGTGGCGGGAGGGCGGGGCGGGGCGGCGGCCGGGGCGGGGCTGAGGTCGAGCCGGGGCGGCGGCCAAGGCGGGGCGGCGGCGTTGGGCGCGGAGCAGAGGTGGCAGCCGGGCGGGGACGAGGTCGGGGCGGAACGGGGTATCGGCCGGGGCGGGGACGAGGTTGGGGCGGCGCGGGGTGGCGGCGGCTATCGGGGTCGAGAGACAGAGGGAGAGGGAGGTTGGGGTCGGGGGTGAGGCAGAGAGGGAATGGGTGGAGGAGGATGAACGGTGAGTGGATAAGGGGGGACTATGCCGACGGCTTAGCCGTCGTCATGGCCGAGGTGCCACGTGTCATGCCTTGCCGTCGGCATAGATGGCACCCACTTTTTTTTAAAGAATAGTCCCACCTCGCCCAGGGACAAGCAATATGACCTGTTTAAATAGTTCACTAATCCATACGTCATAAGCTCCGGTATTCATTAGACTTCTGTGAAAGAAAACGGACAATTACGGTGAAACTTTCAGTGGCCAGTCTGGTCCGGTGCACGGGCACTGAAAGTTTCACCGTGATAGTATGTTTTCCATGATGAATGCCGGAGTTTTTAATAAATTCAATTATTACATTTTTTAGATTTTTAGTTTACCGTCTGTATGGGACCCGGTGCGACGCCCGTGACACGGCGGCAGTGACGCCCGTGAGGGGGGCACACTCCGGAGCCAAGTGTCGGGTGCTTGCGCCTGCCACCACGCTTCCACAAGCGTAGGAGGGCCCACCGCAACACCTGGCGGCATTGCTACCCCCCAGGTACACCGTCCCATCTAACCCTGACACAGACGACCGCCGTATCTAGCCCTTTGACTTTCGCCGGACGGGGTTTGACCGGTGGACCTTTTCACCGGGTTGTCATATCCCAGCTCATCGCTACACCCCCGAACACGGCCACGGCCCAACCCACCCAAAGATACCCTCCGTGTCAGCTCGACGTGGCCGTTTACCCCCTTCCGTGACCAGTAGATCTAGCCCTTTGACTTTAACCGGACGGGCTTTGACCGGTGGACTCTTCCACCTAGTTGCGATAGGTCAGCCCATAGCAACATCCCTGAACACAGTCTGGACCCAATCCAACACTAGATTCCCTCCGGTTCCACCGCACCCGCACCATCCCCCCATCTAAGTGATGGCGGCACTGCCTTCCGTGGATGGAGGGCCACACAACGGAGCCCCAAGACTGGCGTCTACGCATGCCATAACACTTTCACACATGCATCGGGACCCGTGCAATGTTTCGGTGGTATAGCTACACCCCGAAGGCCACCCTGAATCCCAGTTGACCAGTAGATCTAAACCTTTCACTTTCCCCGGACGGGCTTTGACAGGTGCACTCTTCCACCTGGTTGCGATAGGTCAGCCCATGGCAACATCCCCAAACACGGTCTGGACCCAACACAACACTAATTCCCTCCGGTTCCACCGCACCCGCACCATCCCCCCCTCCCCCCATGTGACGCACACTGCCTTCCTGAGGGGCCACGCACGGTGCCCCAAGACGGCGTCCACGCATGCCATAACACATTTCACACACATGCTCGGGAACCGTGCGATGTTTTGGTGGCATGCTACACCCAAAGGCCACCCCGAACCCCAGTTGACCAATAGATCTAGCCCTTTGACTTTCGCCGGACGGGCTTTGACCGGTGGACTCGTCCACCTGGTGGCGATAGGTCAGCCCATAGCAACAGCCCCGAACACGGTCTGGACCCAACCCAACACTAGATTCCCTCCGGTTCCACCGCACCCGCACCATCCCCCCATCCAAGTGACGGCAGCACTGCCTTCCCTGGAGGGGGGCCACACCACGGGGCCCCAAGTCAGGCGTCTACGCATGCCAGAACACTTTCACACATGCATCGGGACCCGTGCGATGTTTCGGTGGCATAGCTACACCCCGAAGGCCACCCCGAATCCCAGTTGACCAGTAGATCTAGCCCTTTGACTTTCGCCGGACGGGCTTTGAACGGTGGACTCTTCCACCTGGTTGCGATAGGTCAGCCCATAGCAACATCCCCGAACACGGTCTGGACCCAACCAACACTAGATTCCCTCCGGTTCCAGCGCACCCGCACCATCCCCCCTCCAAGTGACGACGGCACTGCCTTCCGTGGAGGGGGGGCACACCACGGAGCCCCAAGCCGGGCATCTACGCATGCCAGAACACTTTCACACATGCATCGGGACCCGTGCGATGTTTCGGTGGCATAGCTACACCCCGAAGGCCACCCCGAATCCCAGTTGGCCAGTAGATCTAGCCTTTTGACTTTCACCATTGCTATATTTGTTGCAATGGTGATGAAAGGGGCCAAACCAAATGGTTGTCGACGCGGCGGATCTTGTAAAAAGATCCGTCGGCTGACGCATAGCATCGCCCAATTAAAAAACTGAAAACTCCATGTTCGGGGTCGAGTCTTAGCACCTTCGTGTGTGGAATTTCTTTCCTTTTCTTCTATAAGGCCTAAACATAGATTCGGGAACAAAAATATGATTTTTCAAGCCAATTTTGCCAATCTTTTCAATCGCTTGCAGTTCAACTTTGAATTATATTTGTTAAATGCCTAAAAATAAACTTAATGACTTAAATAAGCATACAGATCCTGAAAAATACCAAATTTTGACATGGATCATGCAGTGGTTCATTTTGAGTGTAGAAAAAGTTTGAAAGCCAGCGGATGAAGCTTCGGTCGCTTCACCTAAAGAGGGGACCATGTGGCCAGGAGATTCAATAAATATGGGAAGTAAAAGAGATGCCCGAATAAAGATGACACCGTACCAATTTGGGAAGCGCTAGCAATCAGACTACTGGTAATTGGCTTTCATCAGACTAGTGCTGCATCGTTGGATTGAAGTCCTATGGAGCGTCTGATTGAGGACGTGGGCCTAGGTAGTTTGCATGTGCTAGTGTACTAATTACGTTTTGTTTCTGTCAATTACTCCCAGAAAATCACGCCAATAGCACTAATTGCCTTCTTACTGCTTCCTTCGTGCTTCAAATTCAGCATGACGAAAGTTGTGCATCTGGCAATCCGTGTGCGGTGTGCACATCTGATGCATGTTTTTTTCTCATCAACCACTAATCACTTAACTGATAGCGTATGTAGAATAACACGAGCCAAGCTCATGATATGGGTGAAAGGTTGATGGATTCCTATTCTCGTCGGCACCTATGCTTCCACCCTACTTAAAAACCATCTCATGTCATTTTCGATAAATAGTAAACTTTTATTAACTTCACATGTAGCATCGAGCGGATATAAACCTACGATCCCACATGTCATTTTTGGATTTTTGTCCTCTAACCTAAAACCTAAAAGTACTATTTCCGACGACCCGACCCCACTTAGTTGTAGTACGTAGTTGATGCGCCGTCACTTTGTTAAATTTTTCCAAGGACGCTGAACATAAATTGAAATCTGAACTCAGGACCAGATACAACCTCCTCTTGTAATCATGGCAGACCGCATCAAGCGTCTTTGGATTTTCATGTGCTTTCTTGAGATTGGATAAATCACCTTGGCTGTTGATCAACAGTGTTTTTCTTCACAGTGTTAATTTCCATTTTTTTTTCCTCTGCATGTTTTTTGGTGTTTTTAACTTTACCCTTGTTTTCTTATTTGTTAAGCCATTAATCTTAAAATCTTTTTTTTGTTTCACAAGAGATTTTGTACAGTTAATTAGGGAATACTAATGTTATATAAGAAGACTGCTTGGAACCAAGCAAATCAAACATGCATCCACCAAACGGTGAACCATTTTAAAAAGTCTTTCTTTGTTTTAAATTGGAAACACGTACATTCTGTTTTCCAAGAAACATACAAAATTGTTTTCAAGCTAACGTAAGAATAATAATTATAGGTAATTAGGAGCAATATGAAACTCATAATTATGATTTGATCACGAGAGTTAAGCTCCATTAATCCAAATAAAGACAAAATCCCAACAAAATTCAGATTTGCCTTGGTAGATCCTTGTGAACCATATCACATTCAATTTCTGAAAGTAATCATTCTTCCAGTTGTGCCCTTTTCCTTCCGGCATCACTAAGCATCAACTACTTCAAGCTTTGCATCTTCAGACTAGTCAAATGCCTTAGGATTGGGTTAATCTACAGCGTCGATGCCTATTAAAGGAGTGTCCCGCTAGTTCTAATAGTAACTGAGATTTTATTTTTCCATAACTATTCCATTAAATTTCAACGGCTGTTAATCGCAAGATCCATCCATCGTTGGCTGGACACTAGTGGTTTGCTTCCATTTCGTATTTAGCATCTTGATTCCAGTATTATTTAAAATCGCTTCCAAACAATATTTTCCCTCATAAAAAATAAAATTGCGTCGAGTGAGGTTTTCTCAAGTCATGGGACATGTAGAATTTGTTTGGCGATGTGCTACTTTGTTTCTTTGGAGCACATATTTATTTACACGATGAATTAAACGCGCTTCCTCCTACCATGATTTTCATACCACGATGAAATTAGCGTGCTACAATTTTAAAAAATTCGTTTCTTACTCAATGGAAATTTTTGCTTCCGAAACATCAAAATCTTGTTTCCAGCGAGTAGTATAATTGCTTGCCAAGAAAATTAAGACCTTACTAAATAGAATAACCATTATCATTGTACACATGTTATCACATTAGGACGTGTATCGAAAAAAATTACAAATGTTCACAATTTGTTGCCATTGAGTGAAAGTAATGCTTCCATATACAAAAAAAATGTTTCCATATACAAATTGTGCTTCATAATCCTATACCCCACTATATCCATCCAACCGTGTCCGACCTAGCCTTGAAGACCTCCATTTCTCCCCACAAATTCTGCGGGTGTCACTGTTCGCGAGGGTCGACGACCATTAATTGCGTGGTCGACGATTCCTGACCTGTGACCACCGAGTGTGCCAGGCTAGCTATTTGCTTCCAACAAGAATCTCAGTTGTCCCCGTGCCTGGATCAAAACATGTTATTCTCACTGTCGACACGGCATCTATTCGGTTGTTGTCCGCCCTGTCCACAAAATTTAAAGAAAATGAGTGGTGTTGACTTGAATTCTAACACACACAAAAAAACCTTACAAGCATCAAAGGATCAAGTTGACAGAGTATAGAAGCACAGGTAATGACATACGAAGCACTACAGTGTGGAAGAAGTAAAACTGTGTTATGTATGAAGCGAATTGTATGCCCGGAAGAAGCACAAATATGATACGTACGAGCATGGAAATTTGAAAGCATATACCCATACAATCTCAAAATAGGAATCTGCATCGACACAACAACACATCAAACAACATCGAAAAAACTCAGCCAAAAGGGTGCTTGCTATTCTCATGGTTTTCTGCTCCACCGGCCATCACTGATCCTCCAGTACGCATGGTTTAGGCCAACACCATCGGACACCCGTTGGAGATGGGCAACCGCGCTGCGTCGGGAGGGGTTGCGCTCCGGCGCAGTTTTGGGGGGACGAAGTGGGGCCAAGTGGGTCGTGCTGCTCCGAGGAGAAGGAGGAGGCATGTTGCGTGGCGAGGCCATGGGAGATGGGAATCTGGGCAGGTGCGTGTGCGAGCCTGCGGGTGGCAGATCCCGGGCGGTGCGTGTGATTGGAATCAGGATGGGATACGGGGAGAGTGATTAGGGAGATGTTACAAGTTACGGCGGGGTTGTGGGTGGTTTCGTTCTGGACAGGGGCTTGTTTTTTTCTTTTAATTAACATATCTGGGCTAATCTGTGACCAGTCCGATCCCCACTGAATCAAGGGCGGTCCAAAGGTCTGATGTTTGCCTCCGATCAGTCTATAGATAGTAGTGTTTCCCTTTCCTATGTCATTGGAATGTTTTTTCCCTCTACCTAAACTCTAAATGCAATTTCGACCCCACATAGGTGTAGTACGAATCATGACGTGTAGTTTGTCTGCTCCTTAATTTCAAGGACGCTGCACTAAATGGAAATCTGGACTCGTCGACCAGATGCACCTCTCCGTAATCATGCGAGACACTACCCGGAATCCCGAGCCCTATGGCCGACGGCCTGGGCCGTTGGCATAAGCCCTGATTCCCTTCGGGGACATGGCCTATGCCGACGGCCCCCCGGTTTGTCGGCAATAGGGCCGTCGCAACATATGCGTCGCGTATCCTTGTAGAGCCGTCGGAATAGAAAGGCCGTCAGCATATTGCACCCCATATCCTGACGCGTTCGTACATCTATGCCGACAGCCTCTGCCGTCGCAACGTCCCCTAGCCTACGGTGGGTGTCAAGCGCCGCGTCAATGCTGCCCAAACACGGATGCGCCACGTGGCATAGTTAAAATCCGACGGCTATGCCACGGGGCGCCTCCGCATTGTTTCCTGGAGCAGGCTATCGACGGCCGAGCCCTCCGGCATATCTGCCACGTGGGCTTGCTACACTGTGCAATCCTGGGGCAGGTCTATCCCGACGGCCAGCCGGCGGTGTAGTTTAAATCGAGGCCGACGGCTGACCATCGGCCATGACCTGCCCCACGACGGCCACGCTCGCCGACGGCTGGGCCGTTCGGGCCATATCTGCCACTTGGCGGCTACTGGGAGCCACGCAGCTCTATGATTGCCGACTCAAGGGGGGCCTCTCATAGTTTCTGGTTTTTTTTTTTTTTTCTGTTTCTTTCAATGTTCACTTCAAATCAATATATCAACATATATACCTCCATATGCGATCACATATGCCTAGACAAACTGGAGGCATCACAAGCATTAGCCCCCCCATCTAAAACATAAGAATATCCTCACAACATAAGAAGCATCTCACAACTAAGGCATCTCACAACATAAGAAAGCTCAAGTGTATCATCACCACAAGTCACCAAATGCTTATAAGCGCCAGCCGTCGAGCACCGCGGAGTCCTCACCCCCCACCGCCAGTCCGTTGCGAAGCCCAGGTTCGTCACTGCTAGCGGCAGCGCTACCGCCGCAGACCGCCATCTCTGCCCCCTACCCCTCCTCCGCCTCCCGCCTCCTCCGCTCCGTGGATCGGAGTGATCGTGCTCCGTGACCTCGTGAGTGCTGCGAAGACCACCACCAACGGTAGATCCACCAGTTCCCTGGATGTTGAAGAACATGTTAAGGGGTATTTGACTGTGTTAATCACGATATGCTTTGGGTGAATAATGGGGATGAACTACCGGCGAGGGGCAGAGTTTCTTGTGCCAGAACTCCTCCAAGGTAAGCAGCCTTGGTTGTGGTGGAGGATATGGTGCTGGTTGCAATTGAGTAACCCTGCGGCCGCCATTTTCCCT
Organism: Thinopyrum elongatum; assembly: GCA_011799875.1. NCBI lineage: Eukaryota > Viridiplantae > Streptophyta > Magnoliopsida > Poales > Poaceae > Thinopyrum > Thinopyrum elongatum. Next base: position 628,662,597 of record CM022299.1, on the reverse strand, counting down.
CAAGAGCGTGGCCGGCATCCTGTCGATTGTTCTGCTCATGGGAATGCAAAAGGCTTTCTCGTGCCACGCATGGTCTCCTGGCGTGTGTATTCCATGTAGGAGCCTATGTTATTACTGATGGGAACTCATAAAACACTATAATAGCTGAAAATAAAGTGAGTCATGAAGATAAGATGAAAATTACTAAAGATTGCCGCCTGAAAGAGGGAACTGTGACTGCTCACTGGCATGGGGCGTGGCTCGTTCTCATCTTCAGGCTCGGTCGGTAGGCTTCGGTAGCTGTGTGTAGGAGATGAAGGCTGATCACATCGTCTTCCAGAACCACCTCTCGACTGTCTCCTTGGTCCCCATGCCCACCACCAACCCTCTCGTCCCAGATCCGCCGCAATGGGGTCAAGGTGTGTGCCCAGGATTAACCTCAATACCCATCGTAGTATCTTCTCTCTCTTCTTCTTCTTCGGCGCGGTCTTGCCGTAGTACTTGACTCGGCCAGCCTTGGGGTCCTTCGCGTATGGGCGATCTCCCACGCCTCCATGTGTGAGAGCGGCCGCTTCAATTCTCCTCCTGCACCACAACCAGAGGTTAGTCATACAATAAGAAAGTGACGTAAATAAAGAAGAAAAATTTAATTAGGTTGTCATACATTTAGTGTCTTGTGGAGAAAGTGTTTCGGTTTCCCTGAGCCTTTACTCCCTCCTTCCCTCGGTTAACCTTGTTTTTGATGCTCGTAGCCGCCCCGCTCCATCCTTATCACAACCAAAGATCCACCATGATGGCCTGCCGCCCAGGACTGTCTTTTCCATAACACCAATTTGGACCACACGACAGAATAAATCATAATGGCATTATGTCAAACACAAACGGTGAAATGTACCGGGCAAACTCGTAATGACAAATTGTTATACTTCCCGCCAAGTACTCTATCTTGCCCTCTTCCAGTAATGCCCATTCCTCCGCGCTTCTTCCTTGGTCATCTTCACCAACAAGAGCTCGTTATAGTATGTCGATATGGCCACCCAGCGCACCTTGTACTGGAGCGTGGCGGGCCTTCTTCTTGGCTTGGGCGCAGCACGATCTAGTTCGGCTCTGGCCTTGTGCTCCGGAGAACTCGATAGAATTTCTACAATCAGCATGAACAATAATGGAAGAATCCTGAGTTAAATCTTCATGAAACCATATGACTTGTGCTTCTGAAGAGAACTCACACAGAAAGTAGTGATCACGGCCTTGTCATGGGTCTCATGGTCCTCGTGGAGGGTCCTTCCTCTAGTGGTCCCACCAGCTCGTGGCTAAACCCGACGGTCGCTGGTGCTTGACTAATCCGGAGCAGTACCGCCCCGTCCAGTGTAGCTTCAGCAAGACCGTGAATGAGCCTTTGGGGATACGGGCCCCTTTAGGATATATCCGTTGCTTGCAAAGTAAATGACCATACTAGCATGTTAAAGCAAAATAATAACTACCATAACACCGAATGAGCATGTTGCAAGCAAAGAATGAAATTATTATAAAGGTGGCACTTACTCTTTCCCCGTGGGCTCAATGAGCCCTTCTGCTCCTCGGTATCAGGCATCTGCTTTTGTGCTTGCATTACCACGCAGCGAACCCATGTTGCCAACCCCCCTCCCCCGCCACCACCATCATCCTCGCCACCACGCCCTCGCCCGCCTCCTTCCTTTCTCGCCCTAAAAAATAACCCCCTCTCCTCCTCCTGCTCGTCCCCCTCCCCAACCTCCTCCTCCCCCTCCATCTCGGCCCCATCCCAACCCTCCTACTACTCCTCCTCGTCAAAGGACAAGGGTATCTCACTAGAGAGGCCCGAATACCACACCCCTAAGTCGGTGAGGGTGCGCTCTTTCTTTTCTGGCCGCGACCCCCTGTAGTGGCTCTCCCTCCCCCCACCCCTCGCCCTCTATGGGCTCTCCCCCCCCCCTCTCCTCTAGGGGCACCTCTCCCTCGACCCTCCCTGTGCGGAGTCATCGTCAATTAGTCGGGGGGGGGGGGGGGGGAGGATTACGTGCTCGCACTCCGACTAGGCAGGCAACGCCCTTGCGTAGACCACACTCCGTCGTCCTTTCCCCTTGCCCCCAGTTTTCCCGAACCGGCATTGAAAAGGAATAAACATTAGTACATTAATAAAATGAAGGAAAAGGCATAATAATATGATAATAAACCATTACTAAAAAAGCATAAAAATGAACATTTCCTAAGCTATAGAAAAAAAAGACTTGAAACTACATCTGGCTAGAACCCCTACGAATCATCACTGTTGTAACCCTCTTTCTCGGTCGTTCTCATCATCACTATCAATCATATCCTCTTCGTGTCTGATGGAGGTGGAGGGCTCTTCCCTCGTCGTCAGCGTCTTCGTTTAACTTTTCTAGGCAAAGTATGTCATTTTCATTGACAATGGTCTCCTCATCATTCCGTGCATCGTCGTCCGTTTGATCACATCATCAGCACACAATTGGTCTAGCTGTCAGCGGTCTCCCCACATATCATCATCAGTGCTCTTGATAGAACACTCCCATCGTATGTCCATTGGGTTTATAATGTTGTAGTAATCGTCTTCATTCGGGTCCGGTAGCTTCAACCATGTGGCGACACCTTGAACCACAACTTCCCAACCCTTTAGGTACTCTTCTGGCCAGGGGTAAGACAGATAGATAAACATTTTGTAGCTTGGGTTAGCACAATGAAGAGTCGGCTTCCGATAGACTGTTTATGGTTGACAAACTTCGACCAGACTCAATGGGAAAGGCGTATATTTTACCCCCTCCCCGCGGATCGAACCATCGGCATTTGAACACAGGCAATACTAGGGTTTCGCGCCCAGCCCATTGCTGTAATGTAAATCTCGTATATATTTTTGTACCCTTTCATAGTAGTTCCCTACTGAATTTTGATCGGGGGTGGTACACTCCGGTATGTATACTTTTGGGATCAGGCCGGCTGTGTCTGGTGGCTCCCTTAATGGAAGCGTACCCATTCCACAACTTTTTACATGTTCATGACGGCAAGGGTCAAAACCCTGAAAACATCTCAATTAATCATCCTAGATATGATTCAGATATTTTCCCTACAAGTATAATTAAATTGTTGGGTGCATTAGTTTCGGTACACTAATAAATGTGGAACTACAGGTATTTAATAGGGGAATGTAAATTTATTCTTCTCCATGCACCAGCAACAACACAAATTTTTTCATCCAGGGTTTCCATGAGGAGAAGAGTAAGTGCCCTCCGCCTCATAGGTGATTCTTCCCGTCCATTCCTCTTAAAGAAATCACTAAAAGAAGAAAAACGGTGTTAGACCGGGACTAAGTGAACATACACAGATGCTATGGAGACAAAAGGAAAGGTGTAGTGGTGATTACCTCATCCCACTTCCGCACTCCTTGATGTTGTGCAAGATATCGAAGCATGGGGCCTCCCACTTCTTGTCGTGGTCATTTATAAGACTTTTCGAGCCCCAGCCCTCCCACTTGCACGTGAATATTGGAGCCTGCGTTTGATACTTGGCTCTTCTATATTGTATCTAGGCACCTTATTAATCAGATTGGACGTGGTCTGGTAGTTGATGTCCCTGGAGTCTCCAACAACCTCCTCTAGGAGAACTCCCCTCAGCTATGGAAGCTTCACTCTAGCTTTGTTTTCCACTTTTCTTTCTGTCGGAGATGCTTGTTCTTTCCTCTCACGTCCGTACTGCCCGCGATTCTGCATAGGCCCACGAGGCCCCCCCCAACAATACCTCATTCGCGAGGTGCAGAATGCATGTTCATTGAGTAAAGAAATCCTGGCTAAAGATCTTCTCTAGCTTTCACTACAACTCCGGTGCCTTCTTATGCATTGTTCCAAATCAACGTCTTTACTTAACTTCTTTATAGCACAAGCGTGCGGAAGAAATGCTTTCTCGGCAGAGCACTCGCCAGACTGCTCGAGGACATAGCCCTCGAACATCACTGGCATTACCGCTCAATATCCATACATGTATGTCAATGACTCTTCAGCCGGTCACTTGCCCGTGAAAGATTGACTCCCTTACTTATATTTCGATGCAATAACCATCGGACTTCAAAATGTGTTTAAAAAAAAGAGAAGAAGCCAGATAAGAGTACTTTTCTTTTTTCTGGCGTTTTCAGGCACAAATTCGCTCTGGCTTGACCCCGTTTTTTTCGACGCCTGTGGGAGGTTCATGTTAGACGTGGTCACACAAATTCTCTTGTTGATCGGCTTCTAGCTTTTAAACTTATCCTTCGTCTTATCAGGAATGTTGAGGATCGTGCGGAAATGGGACTCTGCGACACATTCTTTCGGTGTGCATCACTCAATGTGGTAAGGAAGTTTGAGTCCTTGAAATAGGCAGCTGTCGAGAAGGTTAATGTGATCCAGTTTGTGCGTCTCACCATATCCCTCGAAGCCTTTGGCTTGGCCTTTGGCTTTGCCCTTTACTTTAGGCCTTGGGAGCTTTTATCTGAGCAAGAACAACTCAACTGCCCTCGAAAATGTTTTGAATTCGGTTTACCTCATGAACATGGTCTGTGTTGCTTAGGGCACCGTGAGTGAGCATTGAGCGGAAATTACAAAGCATGGGCCCAGCTCTGTTGGATTGGAGACATACCATATGATTGAACCTATCACCTGTATGGGCTATTCTTTCTGACATCCCCGCTCGGCTCCTTCCTCGGGGTATTCCTTCCTGGAAATCTTCCATCTTCGCCTTCGTCGCTGATGGTATACGATTTTATTTGTATTGTACCTTATACCTATACCCGTGTGCCACTTCTCATTTTGGCAGACTCCTCCTTGATGAAATGCTCTGCAGTCTTTCTATGAAATGTAGGTCCGAAGAACCTTAACGGGGATGGCTATCTGCTTTTCTCACCATCCTCAAACCGCCCACTCAAGGTACCGAGACGAACCGCACTCCCTACAGTACTTGTCATCTGCAGACTCGTGCCTAAACAACAGGCAATTCTTTCAGACAACATCTATTTTCTCTAATCCATAGGATTGCCTTCATGATTTTCTTTGTAGCGTAACATTCTTTTCGGCAATTTCATGACCCTCAGGTAGGCTCGTTTTAGCCCATACTCCTCGGAATGCGTCGAGCATTTCTGGCTACAGCCGTACTCAGCCTTGACTGTCAATCAGTTGCGAGATTGCATCCTCTGAGTCTTTTCACACCCGCATAAGAGGTTTTTTCTTCGACTAAGGCCAAGACCACCATAAGCTTTGCGGTTGCCTCCGGCTCCTCCGGTTCATTCTCTGAAGGTGTCGCATTTGCCTTTCCTCTTCTTCTGCAACCATGACATCATCTAGCATGTTCCCTGACCCCGTCGTCCGCTCATAACCTCGAGCGTTGTCGTGCACTCACTCTCTCTACATGGTCCTGCTCGCTAATTTTATCGGCGGCAATGTCAAAGTTTGGCATATATCCGTGCGTGCTAAGGTGGTCAGTCATGTCCTTCTGATTTCCTACGGTGATGTCTGGCACATCTCGCACAGGGCATGGTGTGGATAATTCTCATGGACTACGGAATATCCCCTTCACTACAACACATCGGTTTTCGCGATCCACTCTGATCGTTAACTTGATTCCGGCCGGATAAAACCACTGTAACATCCACTGATTATCTGGCATTCTCCTGCTTTATTGCCAGCCACACCACATAATTAAGGATTCTAAATAAGTCACATCATTTTCATTTTCTACCGCGTTGAATCCACTTACATCTCTAATAGGTACAAGGATGGTCCTAATATCAACCCGAGACTGTGTAGATTGAGTACGTTCTCCTTCTAACCCCCGTTCCGAGACAAATTTCGGCAGCACCTCCCCTCTGTTCTCCAGATACAACACGTCCGGCAATAGCGAAAGAATGTGCTCGGAGCAATGTGAGGCACCGCCGTAAATCCTGATCCCTGTCCTCGAACGGGGTAAACATGGAGAACTACCCAATCTACACATCCTCGGTTGTCCGTGAAAACGCTGGACAATCCGAAGAGCGGCGATGACAAATATGCAATTGAAGGCATATTTATCGATGTCAACCCTTGCGGACGGGAGAACGCCTATGTTACGCGACTTGACTTGAGAATGAAATCTAGTGCTCACGCGTCGGACGACGGTCACTTCCGATGACATGCAACACCCACAAGCCTTGAATTCCATCGCGACAAAAATTTAGAACATCACAACTCATAGAAACATCACAATATCTCATCATCTAACAATCATCGAAATCAAAAAAAAACATCAATCATCAGCTAAAAATTATCGAAGCATAAAAAAAACATCATCATCTATCATCAACATAATCCCTCTCTCTACCATCATCTATCAATCTATCATCATCATCATCTCAAATCATCGAAGCATAAACAATCATCATTATTATCTCTTCCATCTAACAATCATCATCATCATCATCAGCTCAAAAAAATCGTATGACAAGTTATCTATGTAACTACATCTATCTGTCTAACTATCACATTTAGCCCTCTTATCCTCTGCAAAATCATTAAAAAAACAGAAAAAATAATGTTCTGGGAGGGAAGGTGCTAGACCTAACGGAGAGGAGGTCCGAGCGGTGGCTCTCCAGGTAGGGAGCACTGCGATTCGGGCAGGAGGGCCCTCCCTCACCACCGAGTGGCGGAGGCAAATGGGCGTACTGGCCTACGGCCTTTCGGTCGTCTGGGGGCCCGGACGTCGGCGGCTTGGGCGCGGGGCAAGAGGTTGCCGGGCGGAGCGGGCGGGGCGGGTCGCGGCCGGTGGCTGGGCTGATGTCGAGCCGGGGCGGGCGCCAAGGCGGGGCTGCGGCGTTGGGCGCGGAGCGAGGTTGGCAAGCCGGGCGGGGACGGTTCGGGGCGGAACGGGGTATCTGCCGGGGGCGGGTGACGAGTGTTGGGCGGCTCTGGGTGGCGGCGGCTATCGGGTTTTTCGAGAGACAGGGAGAGGGATGTTGGGTCGGGGGTGAGGAGAGAGGGGAAGGGGTGGAGGAGGATTAACGGTGAGTGGATACGGGGGGACTATGCCGAGGCTTAGCCGTCGTCATGGCAACAAAAGAGGTGCCACGTGTCATGATGCCTTGCACGCGGCATAGATGCAACCCACTTTTTTTAAAGATATCCCACCTCTCCCAGGGACAAGCATTGACCTGTTTAAATAGTTCCCTAATCCATACGTCATAAGCTCGTATTAATTAGACTTCTGTGCAAGAAAACGGACATTACGGTGAAACAAACTTTCACATTGGCCAGTCGGTCCCGTGCACGGGCACTGAAAGTTCACGTGATCGTAATGTTTTACATGATGAATGCCGTATTTTTTAAATAAATTCAATTATTACATTTTTTAGATTTTTTAAGTTTATACCGTCTGTATGGACCCGTGCGACGCCCGTGACCGGCTGCAGTGACGCCCTTGAGGGGGCACACTCCGGAGCCAAGTGGCGGTGCTTGCGCCCTGCCACCACGCTTCCACAGCGTAGGAGGCCCACCGAAACACCTGGCGGCAATTGCTACTACCCCCCGGTACCATAAAACACACCGTCCATCTAAAACCCGGACACAAACTACCGCCTGTATCTAGCCCTTTTGACTTTCGCCGGACGGGTTTGACGTGGACCTTTTCACCGGGTTGTCATATCCCACAGCTCATCGCTACAAAAACACACCCCGAAACACGGCCACGGCCCAACCCACCCCAATATCCCTCCGTGTCAGCTCGACGTGGCCGTTTACCCCCTTCCGTGACCAGTAGATTCAGCCCTTTGACTTTTAAACCGGACGGGCTTTTGACCGGTTGACCTCTTCCCCTATTTGCGATAGGTCAGCCCATGCAACATCCCTGAACCAGTCTGGACCCAATCCACACTAGATTCCCTCCGGTTCGCACCTCACCCGCATCCATCCCCCCACTAGTGATGGCGGCACTGCCTTCCCGTGGATGGAGGCCAACACCAACGGGCGCCCCAAGACTTGCGTCTAAGCATCGCCATAACACTTTCAACACATGCATCGGGACCCGTGCAATGTTGCGTGGGTATAGCTACACCCCGAAGGCCACCCTGAATCCCAGTTGACCATAATCAAACCTTTTCACTTTCCCCCCGGACGGGCTTTGACAGGTGCACTCTTCCACCTGGTTGCGATAGGTCAGCCCATGGCAACATCCCCAAACCGTTCTGGACCCAACACAAACCTAGATTTCCCTCCCCGTTCCCACCGCACCCGCACATCCCCCCTCCAAGTGACGGCATCACTCCTTCCGTGGAGGGGGGCCACAGCACGGTGCCCCAAGAGGGCGTTTTTCTAAACGCATCCAATAGACACCTTCACACAGCATCGGGCGGGACCCGGGCGATGTTTTTGGTGGAATAGCTACAAACCCCAAGGCCACCGCTGAATATCCAGTTTACCAGTAGATCTGCCCTTGACTTTCGCCGGACGGGCTTTGAACCGTGGACTCTTCCACCTTGGTTCGATAGGTAAAGCCCATAGCAACACCCCGAACATGGTCTGGAACCCAACCAACCTAGATTTCCTCCGGTTCCACCGCCACCAGCACATCCCTCCCCCAGTGACGGCGGCAAGTGCCTTCCATGGAGGGGGCCCCACCACTGGGCCCAAGAGACGGGCGTCTACGCATGCCAGACACTTTCCTCCCACATGCATCGTGACCCGTGCGATATTTCGTTGCATAGCTATCACCTCGAAGCCACCCACGAGCCTATTGACCATAGATCTAAGCCTTTGAGTTTCGCCGGATGGTTTTGACCGTGGACCTCTTCCACCTGTTGCGTTAGGTCAGCCCAGTAGCACTCCCCGAACATGGGCTGGACCCAAACCCAACACTAGATTCCCCTCCGGTTCCACCGCACCCGTCACCATCCCCCTCCAAGTGACGGCGTCACTGCCTTTCCTTCCCCGTGAGGGGGGGCCACACACCGGGCCCCAAGACGGGCGTCTCGCATGCCAGAACACTTTCAACATTCATTGGACCCCGTCGATTTTCGGTGGCATTCTACACCACAAAGGCCCACCCGAATTCCCATTTTACTAGTAGATCTAGAGCCCTTTGACTTTTCACCACCGGCCAGGGCTTTTGACCGGTGGGACTCTTCCCCTGGTTTGCCATAGGTCAGCCCATAGCAAAAAATCCATCCCCGAACACGTCTACCCAAACCAACACTAGATCCCCTCCGATTCCACCGCCCGGCTCACCATCCCCCCCTCCAAGTCCCGGCGGCACTGCCTTCGTGAGGGGGGCCACACCACGGCGCCCCAAGACGGGCGTCTTTACTCATTCCGACATTTCACCATGCAGTTGGGATCTGTGCGATATTTCGGTGGCATAGCCTTACACCCCGAGGCCACCCCGAATCCCACTGACCATAGATCTAGCCCTTTGACTTTCGCCGAACGTGCTTTGCCCGGTGTACTCTTCCAACCTGGTTGCATAGTCAGCCATAGCAACATCCACAACCGATCTGGACCCAACCCCAACACTAGATCCTCCTGTTCCACCGCACCGCACCATCTCCCCCCCTCCAAGTGACGCGATACTGCCTTCCATGGAGGGCCACACCATGTGAGCCCTAAGACGGTCGTCGACGCATGCCAGACCTTTCACACATGCATCGGGACCCGTGCGATGTTTCGTGGCAGAACTACACCCCGAGGCCATCCCTCATCCAGTGGCCAGTAGATCTCGGCCCTTTGACTTTCTTTTCGCCGGACGAGCGTTGACCGGTGGACTCCTTCCCCTGGTTGCGTAGGGGTGGGTCCGCCCACTCTCACCCATCCCGCTCCACTTTCTGGACCAAACCCAAAACTAGATTCCTCCGTTCCCACCGCCCCGCACTACTCTCCCCTCCCAAGTAACGGCGGCACTGCCATTCCGTCGAGGGGTGACCACACACGGGGCACCCAAGACGGGCGTCTAAGCTGCCAGAGACCCTTTCACACATGCAATCGGGACCAGGCGATGTTTCGTGGCATAGCTCCACCCCGCAGGCCACCCCGAATCCAGTTGCCACGTAACTAGCCCTTTGACTTTCGCATGAACGGTCTTTGACCGGGACTCTTCCACCTGGTTGTGGATAGGTCCGCCTAGCCCACCATCCCCGAACACGGTCTGGAACCCAACCACACTAGATTCTCCCTCCCGTTCCACGAACCCGCACCCTTCTCCCCCCCATCCAGTGACGGCGGCTCTGCCTTCCTTGGAGGGGGGGGACACTCACGGGGCCCCAAGACGGGCGGTCTATGCATGCCAGAACACTTTCACATTCATCACACCTGCATTAGGACCCTGCGATGTTTCGGTGGCATAGCTAAAGCTACACTACACCCCGAGGGCCAACCCCGAATCCTAGTTGACCATTAGATCCTGCCCTTGACACTTTCGTAAGACGGGCTTTTGACCGGTGGACTCTTCCCACTGGTTGCATGGTCAGCCCATAGCACATCCACGAACACGGTCTGGACTCCAACCCAACACGAGATTCCCTCCGGTTTCACCGCAACCCGCACATCCCCCCCTCCAAGTGACGGCGGCTTCTGCTCCGTGGAGGGGGGGCCAACACCACGGGGCCCCAAGACGGGCGTCTATTCATGCCAGATACACTTTCATTCACACAGTCCATTGGGACACGTGGCGATGTTTCGGTGGCAAAAATAGCTACACCCGAAGGCCACCCCCGCATCCTAGTTGACCAGTAGATCTACGCCTTTGACTTTCGTAAGACGGGCTTTTGACCGTGGACTCTTCCACCTGTTGCGATAGGTCAGCCCATACACATACCCGACCAACGGTCTGGCCCCAACCAACCCTAGATATTCCTCCGGTTCCATCGCACCCGCACAATCCCCCCACCAAGTGACCGCGGCACTGCCTTCCATGGAGGGGGGCCACCCACGGAGCCGTCCAAGACGGGCGTCTGCACATGCCAGAACACTTTCACAATGCATCGGGACCCATGCGGGATGTTTCGGTTGCATAGCTACACCCCGAATGCCACCCCGATCCCAGTTGACCAGTAGATCTATCCCTTTGATTTCACCGGGACAAGCTTGTGACCGGTGGACTCTTCCACCTGGTTGGCGATAGGTCAGCCATAGCAACATCCACGAACACGGTCTGGGACCCAACCCAACACTAGATTCCCTCCGGTTCCACCGCACCCGCACCATCCCCCCCTCCAAGTGACGGCGGCTCTGCTTTCCGTGGAGGGGGGGCCACACCACGGGGCCCAAGACGACTGTCTAACCATTGCCCGAACACTTTCACACATGGCATTGGGACTGTGCGATGTTTCGGTGCATAGCTAAAACAAACACCCCTAAGGCCACCCCGAATCCAGGTGGACTAGTAGATCTAGCCCTTTGCTTTCGTCAGAACGGGCTGTGCCGTTGAACTCCTTCTTTTTTTTTTTTTTTTTCCACCTGTGTTGCGATATGCCAGCCCATACAACAACCCCCGAACATGTCCTGGCCCAACCCAAAACTAGATTCCTCCGGTTCGCACCCCACACCCATACATCCCCGCCCGCACCTCCAATTGACGGCAGCACTTCCTTCCGTTGAGGGGACCACACCAGGGGCGGCCCAATACCGGCGTCTACGCATGCCATAACACTTTCCACACATCATCGGACCCGTTCGGTGTTTCCGGTGCTACTACAACATCCCAAGGCACCCCGCAATCCCAGTTGACCAGATATCTAGCCCTTTGACTTTCGTCGGACGTGCTTTGACCGGTGTACTCTTCCACCGGGTTTCGATAGGTCAGCCATAAAGCAACATCCCGAACACGTCTTGACCCAACCCCACACTAATTCCGATTCCCTCCGGTTTCCACCGCACCCGCACCTCCCCCCTCCAAGTGACGGTGGCACTGCCTTCCATGGAGGGGGGGGCCACACAATGAGCCCTAAGAACGGCGTCACTTATGTCCCAGAACACTTTCACACTGCAACGGACTCGATGCGATTTTCGGTGGCAATAGCTAACAGACACCCCGAATCCCGGTTGACCCATAATCTATCCCTTTGACTTTTGCCGGACGGGCTTTGACCGGTGACTCTTCACCTGGTTGCGATAGGTCAGCCCATAGCAACATCCCCGAACCACGGTCCTGAACCCAACCCAACACTAGATTCCCTCCTATTCACAGCAACCCCGCACCATCCCCCCCTCCAATGAACGCGGCACTGCCTTCCGTTGGAGGGGCGGGCCCACCCACGGGGCCCCAAACGGGGGTCTACGCATGCCCAGAACACTTTCACCATGCTTGGGACCCGGGCGATGTTTCGGTGCATAGTCTACCCCCGAAGGCCACCCGAATCCAGTTGACAAGTAGATCTAGCCCTTTGACTTTCTTTTCGCCGACAGGCTCTGACCGTGGACTCTTCACCTGGTTGCGAGAGGCACCCATAGCAACACCCCTAACATCGGTCTGGACGCAAACCAACACTAGTTCTTCCCCCGTTCCACCACAC
>CM022299.1:628628253-628650070 GCA_011799875.1 Thinopyrum elongatum | reverse complement strand
CACACCCGCACCATCCCCCCTCCAAGTGACGGCGTCACTGCCTTCCGTGTAGAGGGGGCCACACCACGGATCCCCAAGACGGGCGTCTACGCATGCCAGAACACTTTCACACATGCATCGGGACCTGTGCGATGTTTCGGTGGCATAGCTACACCTCGAAGGCCACCCCGAATCCCAGTTGACCATTAGATCTAGCCCTTTGACTTTCGCCGGACGGGCTTTGACCGGTGGACTCTTCCACCTGGTTGCGATAGGTCTGCCCATAGCAACATCCCCGAACACGGTCTGGACCCAACCCAACACTAGATTCCCTCCGGTTCGACCGCACCCGCACCATCCCCCCCTCCAAGTGACGGCGGCACTGCCTTCCATGGCGGGGGGGGCCACACCATGGAGCCCCAAGACGGGCATCTACGGATGGGCTTTGACCGGTGGACTCTTCCATCTGGTTGCGATTGGTCAGCCCATAGCAACAACCTTGAATACGGTCTGGACCCACACCAACACTAGATTCCCTCCGGTTCCCCCGCACCCGCACCCGCACCGTCCCCCCCTCCAAGTGACGGCAGCACTGCCTTCCATGGAGGGGGGGCCACACCACGGAGCCCTAAGACGGGCATCTACGCATGCCAGAACACTTTCACACATGCATCGGGACCTGTGCGATGTTTCGGTGGCATAGCTACACCCCGAAGGCCACTCCGAATCCCAGTTGACCAGTAGATCTAGCCCTTTGACTTTCGCCGGACGGGCTTTGACAGGTGGACTCTTCCACCTGGTTGCGATAGGTCAGCCCATAGCAACATCCCCGAACACGGTCTGGACCCAAACCAAAACTAGATTCCCTCCGGTTCCACCGCACCCGCACTATCCCCCCCGTCCAAGTGACGCCGGCACTAGCCTTCCTGAAGGGGACTCACACACGTGGCACCAAGACGGCGCTAAGCCTGCCAGAACACTTTCACACTGCATCGGAACCAGTGCGATGTTTCGGTGGCATAGCTAACAAACACCCCGAAGGCCACCCCGATCCCAGTTGACCAGTAGATCTAGCCCTTTGATTTCACAGGACGGGCTTGAACCGGTGGACTCTTCCACCTGGTTGTGATCGGTTCGCCCATAGCAACCTCCACGAACTACTGTCTGGACCTCACCCAACACTAGATTCCCTCCGTTTCCACCGCACCCGCACATTCCCCCGCCTGCCCCCCTCCAAGTTGACGGCGGGTTCTGCCTTCCGTGGAGGAGGGGCCACACCACGGGGCCCCAAGACGGGCGTCTAATGCATGCCAGAACACTTTCACACATACATTGGACCCGTGGATGTTTCGGTGGCATAGCTTACACCCCGAAGGCCACCCCCGAATCCTATTGACCAATAGATCTAGCTAGCCTCTTTGACTTGTCAGACGGTCTTTGACCGTGGACTCTTCCACCTGGTTGCGATAGGTCAGCCCATAAAACATCCCCGAACACGGTCTGACCCAAACCAACTCTAGATTCCCTCTGTCCATCGCAGCCCCGCACCATCCCCCTCCAAGTGACTGCGGCACTAAGCCTTCCTTGGAGGGGGGCACACCCGGAGCCCAAAACGGGCGTCTACGCATGCCAAACCTTCACTACATGCGTCGGACCCGTGGCGATGTTTCGGTGTCATACCTACAACACTACACCCAAGGCCCCCCGAATCCTCCTAGTTGACCAGTAATCTGCCTTTTACTTTCGCCGATGGGCTTTGACCGGTGAACTCTCACCTGGTGCGATAGGTCAGTCCCATATCAAATCCCCGACACGTCTGGACCCAACCCAACATAGATTCCCTCCGTTCCACCGCACCCGCACCATCTCCCTCCCCCCCTCCAAGTGACCGCGCACTGCCTTCCATGGATAGGGCCACACCACGGAGCCCTAAGACGGGCCGTCTACGGCATGGCCAGAACACTTTCACACTTCATCGGGACCCGTGCGATGCTTTCCCGGTGTCATAGCTAACCCAACCCCCCCGAAGGAGCCACCCCGCCTCCGCAGTTTGACCTTAAAGATCTAGGCCTTTGGCTTGGACCGGACAGGCTTTGACCGGTGGACTCTTCCACCTGTTGCATAGTCACCCCTAGCAACATCCCCGAGACCGGTCTGGACCAAACCAACAATAGATCCCTTAGTTTCACCGCACCCCGCACCATCCCCCCTCCAAGTCCGGCGGCACTGCCTCCGTGGAGGGGGGCCACACCACGGGGAGCCCATAGACTGGCATCTACGCATGCTAGAACACTTTCACACACAATGCATCGGGACTTTGTGTCGATATTTCGGTGGCATACTAACACAAACCCCTAATGCCCAACCCCCGAATCCCAGTTTGACCATAGATCTAGCCCTTTGACTTTCGCCGGACGGGCTCTTTACCGTTGGACTCTTCCACCTGGTTGCGATAGGTCCAGCCCATACAACATCCACGAACACGGTCTGGAACCCAACCCACACTTAATTCCCTCCGGTCCACCGGCCCCCGCACCATCCCCCCTCCAATGACTGCGATCTGCCTTCCATGGAGGGGGGCCACACCAGGGCCCTACGACGGGCGTCTAAGCCTTCCAGAACACTTTCACCCATGCATCGGGACCCGGCGATGTTTCGGGGCATAACTAAACACCCTCGAAGCCACCCCCGAATCCCAGTTGACCAGTAGATCTGCCCTTTGACTTTCACCGGAACGGGCTTTGACTGGTTTGGACACTTCCACTGGTTGCGATAGTCCAGCCATATCCAACATCCCCGAACACCGGTCTGGACCCACCCCAAAACTAGATTTCCCTCCGTTCCACCGTCACCCTACCATCCCCCCCTCCAATTGACAACAGCATCACTGCTTTCGTGAGGGGAACCACACCACGGTGCCCCAAGAGGGCCTTCTACGCATGCCAGAACACGTTCCACCACATGCATCGGGACCCGTGCGATGTTTCGGTGGGCATAGCTTACCCCCCGAAGGCCCCCCGAAGCCCATTTGACCAGTATATCTAGCCCCTTTGACTTTCGTCCGGACGGCTTTGACCGTGGACTCGTCCACCTGGGGTGCGATAGGTCAGCAAATAGCACATCCCCGAACACGGTCTGGACCCACCAACACTAGTTTCCCTCCGGTCCACCTCAGCCTCCCGCACCATCCCCCCCTCCAAGTGAACGGCGGTTTCCGCCTTCCTCCTTGGAAGGGGGCCCCACCACGTGGCCCAAGACGACCGTCTACGCATGCATAACACTTTCAACACATGCATTGGACCTGTGACGCGATTTTGGTGGCTTAGCTACAACCCCGAAGAGCCCACCCCTAATCCCGTTTGACTAGGTAGATCTAGAGCCCTTTGACTTTCGGCACGGGCCTTGACCGGGGACTCTTCCACCTGTTGCGATATGTCAGCCCATAGCAACATCCCCGACACGGGTCTGGGCCCAACCCAACAATAGATTCCCTCCGTTCCACCACACCCGCACCATCCCCCCCTCCAATGACGCGTCACTGGCCTTCCGTGGAGGGGGGGCACACCACGGAGCCCCAAGACGGGCTCTACGCATGGCCAGAACACTTTACACATGCATCAGGAACCCGGCGATGTTTCGGTGCATAGCCAACCCCGAAGTCGACCCCGAATCCCAGTTGATCAGTAGATTAGCCCTTGACTTTTCGCCGACGGCTTTGACCGGTGGACTCTTCCACCTGGTTTTTGCCGATAGGTCCAACCCCTACAACCATCACCCGAACAACCCGAACACGTCCCTGGACCAACCCAACATCTAGATTGCCTTCGGTTCCACCGACCCCGCACCATCCCCTCCCCCCTCCAAGTGACGGCGGCACTGCCTTCCATGTAGGGGGAGCCCACACATTATCCCTAAGACGGGCGTCTACGCATAGCAGAACACTTTCACACAGGCATCGGGACCCGTGCGATGTTTTCGGTGGCATAGCTACAACCCCGAATCCCGGTTGACCATAGATCTATGCATTTTGACTTTCGCCGGACGGCTTTGACCGGTGGACTCTTCCACCTGGTTCACACCGATATGTCATCCCATAGCACCCTTCCCCCGAACAACGGTCGAACCCAACCCACACTAGATTTCCCTCCCGTTCCACCGCCAACCCGCACCACCCCCCCTCCCGTGACGGCGGCACTGCCTTCCGTGGAGTGCACACCACTGGCGCCCCCAAGACGGGGGCGTCTACGCATGCCAGACACTTTCACACATGCGATTGGGACCCGTGCGCTGTTTCGGTGGCATAGCTACACTAGCTACACCCCGAAGGCCACCGCTAATCCCATTTGACAAGTAGAATCTAGCCCTTTTGACTTTCGCCAAAAAACAGGCTCTGACCGTGGACTCTTCCCCCTGTTTGCGATAGTCAGAGACCCATAGCAACATCCCCGAACGACTGTCCTGGAACACAAACCACACTAGATTCCCTCCGGTTCCACACACCCCCAACCATCCCCCTCCTAGTACGCGTCACTGCCTTCCGTGGGAGAGGGGCCACACCATCGGCTCCCCACAGACGGGCGTCTACGCATGCCAGAACACTTTCACACATGCATCGGGACCCGTGCGATGTTTCGGTGCATCGCTACAGACCCCCGTAAGGCCACCCGATCCCATTTACCATTATATCTAGCCCTTTGGACTTCGCCGGACGGGCTTTGACCGGGACTCTTCCACCTGGTTGCGATAGGTCAGCCCATAGCAACACCCCGAACCCGGTCTGGACCCAACCCAACCCTAGATTCCCTCCGTTTCCACCGCACCCGCACCATCTCCCCCCCTCCAAGTGACCGGCTCTGCCTCCGTGGAGGGGGGGCTCACACACGTGCCCCAAGAGGGCGTCTATGCTGCCAAACCTTTCACACATCCATTGGGACCCGTGCGATGTTTTCGGTGGCTAGCTACACCCGAAGGCCACCCGAATCCTCGTTGACAATAGATCTAGCCCTTTGAACTTCGTCAAGCGGGCTTGACCGGTGGCTCTTCCACTGGATGCGATAGGTCAACCCAACCTAGATTCCCGCCGGTTTCCACCCACCCGCACCATCCCCCCCTCCCAGTGACGGCGGCACTTCTGCCTCATGTAGGGGGGCCACACCATGAGCCCTAGACGGCGTCTTACGCATGCCATAACCTTTCACACATGCATCGGGACTCGTGCGATGTTTCGGTGGCAACTACACCTGTAGCCCCCGACTCCACAAGTTTGACCAAGATCTACAGGCCCTTTGCTTTCGTCAGCAGGCTTGACCGGTGGCCTCTCCACCTTGTTCGATAGGTCAGCCCATATCAACATCCCCCGAACCCGGGTCTGGACCACCCAACAGTAGATTCCTCCGGTTCCACGCACCCCGCACCATCCCCCTCTCCAAGTGAACGCGGCAACTGGCCTTCCGTGGAGGGGGCCACACCATGGAGAAAACCCAATACGGGCGTCCTAGCAAGCCAGAACACTTTCACCATGCATCGGGCCCGTGTGATGTTTCGGTGCATACCTACACCCCGAATGCAACCCCGAATCCTAGTTTGACCATTAGATCTAGCCCTTGACTTTCGCCGGACGGGCTTTGACGGTGGACTCTTCCACCTTGTTGTGATAGTCACCCCTACAATCATCCCCGAACACGGTTGGACCCACCAACAACAGATTCCCTCCGGTTCCCACCGCACCCGCACCATCATCCCCCCCAAGTGACGCGGCTCCTGCTTCCGTGGGGGGGGGGCCACACCACTGGCCCCAAAGACGGGGTCCTAAAATGCATGCCCCAGAACAACTTTCACACATGCATGTGACCCGGCGAGATGTTTTTCGGTGGCATAGCTACACCCCGAATCCCAGTGACCATTAGATCTAGCCCTTTGACTTCGCCGACAAGCCTTTGACCGGTGGACTCTTCCACCCTGGTTGGCGATAGGTCAGCCCATAGCAAATCCCCTAACACGGTCTGGACCCAACCAACACTAGATTCCCTCCGGTTCCACCGCACCCGCACATCCCCCCCTCCAAGTGACGCGCACTGCCATCCATGGAGGGGGCTCACACCATGGACCCTAGACGGCGTCTAACGATGCCAAAACGCTTTCACAATTTCACAATCATCGGGACCCTGTGCGATGTTTCGGTGGCATAGCTTACACCCTGTAGCACCCCGAATCCCATTTGACCAATATATCTAAGCCCTTTCACTTTCGTCAGACGGCTATTGACCGGTGGACTCTTCCACCTGTTGCGATAGGTCAGCCCTGCAACATCCCTAACACGGTCTGACCCAACCCAACACTAGATGTCCCTCCCCGGTTCCACCGCACCCGCCACCATCCCCCCTCCAAGTGACGTCGGCACTGCTGTCCGTGGACGGGGGCCACACCCCGGAGACCCCAAGACGGGCGTCTACGCATGCCAGAACACGTTCACACATGCTCGTGACCGTTGATGTTTCCGGTGGCACACTACAAACCCGAAGGCACCCCGAATCCTAGTTGAACCAGTAATCTAGCCCTTTGAATTCGCCGTACGGCTTTGACCGTGGACCTTCCACCTGGTTGTTGAAGGAGGTCAGCCATAGCAACCCCCGAACACGGTCGTACCCAACCAACACTAGATTCCTCCGGTTTTTTTTTCACCGCACCCCCCGCACACCACCCTCCCCCCCTCCAAGGGACGGCGTCTTTCTGGGGCCTTCCGTGGAGGGGGGGCCACACCACGAGCCCCAATACGGCGGCTAACGCATGCCCCCCAGAAACTTTCACACATTCATTGGAACCGTGCGACGTTTCTGTCATGACACAACCCGAAGGCCACACCCCGAATCCCAGTTGACCAATAGATCTACCCTTTGAACTTTCTGTCAGAGGGGGCTTTGACAGTGGACTCTCCACCTGGTTGCGATAGGTCAGCCCCTAAGCAACATCCCCGAACACGGTCTGGACCCAACCAACACTAGATTTCCCCTCCGGTTCCACCGCACCCTCACCATCCACCCTCCAGTGACGGCGGCACTCTGCCTCCGTGGATGGGTGGCACACACACGAGCCCGCCAAGATGGGCGTCTAACGCATGCCAGAACATTTAACAACATGCATTTGGGACCCGTGCGATTTTTCGTGGCATAGTCTACCCCCGAATCCCAGTGACCAGTAGATCTAAAGCCCTTTGACTTCGCGGAAGGGCCTTTGACCGGTGTAATTCTTCTTCCACCTGGTTGCGATAGGTCGCCCATAGCACATCCCAACATGTGGGCGGTCCTGGACCCAACCCAACACTATTCCCTCCGTACCACCGAACCCCACCATCCCCCCCCAAGTGTACGGCGGCTCTTCCTTCCGTGGAGGGGGCCACACCAACGTAGCCCCATAGACGGGCATTCTACGCATGGTAGAACACTTTCACACATGCATCGGGACCTGTGCGATATTCGTGGCATAGCTAACACCCCGAAGGCCCCCCCCGAATCCCCAGTTGACCATTATATCTAGCCCTTTGACTTTCGCCGGACGGCTTTGACCGGTGGACTCTTCCACTGGTGCGATAGGTCCGGGCCCATAGCCAACATCCAACGAACACGGTCGGACCCGAACCCAACACTAGATTCCTCCCCCGGTTCCACCGCACCCCTCATCCCATCCCCCCTCCAAGTGACGGCGATACTGCCCTTCCATGGGGGGGGCCCACACCATGGAAGCCCTAAGACGGCGTCTAATAAGCATGCAGACACTTTCACACATGCATCGGGACCCGTGCGATGTTTCGGTGGCAATAACTACACCCCGAAGGAACACCCCAATTCCAGTTGACCAGTAGATCTATCCTTTGGGGACTTTCAACCGGACGGGCTTTGACCGGTGGACACTTCCACCTGGTTGCGATAGGTCAGCCCATACAACATCCCCGAAACACTGTTGGACCCAACTCACAACTAGATGCCCTCCGGTTCCCCACCGCACCCGTAACATCCCCTCCCTCCCCCCTCTAAGTGACGGCGGCTCTGCCTTCCGGGAGGGGGCGCCACACCGGAGCCCAAGACGGCGTCTACTACGCAATGCCAGAACACTTTCACACATGCATATCGTGACCCGATGCGATGTTTCGGTTGCATAGCTAACAACACACACACCCCGAGCCCACCTCTTTTGCCATAGTCCAGTTTACAGTAGATCTACCTACACCTTTGACTTTCGCCAATTTTGCCGGACGGGCTTTGACTGGTGGACTCTTCCACCTGGTTGCGATAGGTCAGCCCATAGCAACATCCCCGAACACGGTCTGGACCCAACCCAACACTAGATTCCCTCCGGTTCCACCGCACCTGCACCATCCCCCCCTCTAAGTGACGGCTGCTCTGCCTTCCGTGGAGGGGGGCCACACCACGGAGCCCCAAGACGGGCGTCTACGCATGCCAGAACACTTTCACACATGCATCGGGACCCGTGCGATGTTTCGGTGGCATAGCTACACCCCGAAGGCCACCTCGAATCCCAGTTGACCAGTAGATCTAGCCCTTTGACTTTCGCCAGACGGGCTTTGACCGGTGGACTCTTCCACCTGGTTGCGATAGGTCAGCCCATAGCAACATCCCCGAACACGGTCTGGACCCAACCCAACACTAGATTCCCTCCGGTTCCACCGCACCCGCACCATCCCCCCCTCTAAGTGACGGCTGCTCTGCATTCCGTGGAGGGGGGCCACACCACAGATCCCCAAGACAGGCGTCTACGCTTGCCAGAACACTTTCACACATGCATCGGGACCCGTGCGATGTTTCGGTGGCATAGCTACACCCCGAAGGCCACCCCGAATCCCAGTTGACCAGTAGATCTAGCCCTTTGACTTTCGCCGGACGGGCTTTGACCGGTGGACTCTTCCACCTGGTTGCGATAGGTCAGCCCATAGCAACATCCCCGAACACGGTCTGGACCCAACCCAACACTAGATTCCCTCCGGTTCCACCGCACCCGCACCATCCCCCCCTCTAAGTGACGGCGGCGCGCACTGCCTTCCATGGATAGGGCCACACCACGGAGCCCTAAGACGGGCCGTCTACGGCATGGCCAGAACACTTTCACACTTCATCGGGACCCGTGCGATGCTTTCCCGGTGTCATAGCTAACCCAACCCCCCCGAAGGAGCCACCCCGCCTCCGCAGTTTGACCTTAAAGATCTAGGCCTTTGGCTTGGACCGGACAGGACTTGACCGGTGGGAATCTTCCACCTGTTGCATAGGTCACCCTAGCAACATCCACGAGACCCGGTTGGACCCAACCAACAATAGATCCCTCAGTTCTCACCGCACCCGCACCATCCCCCCTTCCAAGTGCCGGCGGCACTGCCTCCGTGGAGGGGGGCCACACCACGGGGAGCCCCATAGTGGCGTCTACGCATGCCACGAACACTTTCACACAAATGCATCCGGACCTGTGCGATGTTTCGGTGGCATAGCTAACAAACCCTAAGCCCACCCCGAATCCCATTGACCATTAGATCTAGCCCTTTGACTTTCGCCAGACGGGCGTCTTTGACCGTGGACCTTCCACCTGGTTGCGATAGGTCAGCCCATAGCAAAATCCCGACCACGGTACTGGACCCAACCAACACACTTAGATTCCCTCCGTTCCACCGCCACCCGCCCATCCCCCCTCCAAGTGACTGCGGAATGCCTTCCGATGGAGGGGGGCCACAACCAGGGCCCATACGACAGGCGTTACGCAGCCTCCAAACACTTTCACCCATGCATCGACCCGTTGCAGATGTTTCGGTGGCATAACTAACACCCTCGAGCCACCCCCGGAATCCCATGACAGTAGATCTTAGCCTTTGACCTTTCACCGAACGGGCTTTGACCGGTTGGACACTTCCACCTGGTTGCGATGAGTCAGCCATAGTCCAACATCCCCGAACAGGTTGGCCCAACCCCACTAGATTCCCTCAACGGTCCACCGTCACCCTACCATCCCCCCCTCCAAGTGACGCACAGCATATCTTTCGTGAGGGGGGGCCACACCACGGAGCCCAAGAGGGTCCTTCTACCATGCCAAACAGTTCACCACATGCATCGGGACCGTGCGATGTTTTCGGTGGCAATAGCTTACCCACACGAAGGCCACAACGAAGCCCAGTTTGACCAGTAATATTACCCTTTGACTTCGCCGGACGGGCTTTGACCGTGGACTCTGTCCACCTGGTGGTGCGATAGGTCAGCCAATAGCAAACATCCCAGAACACGGTCTGGACCCCAACCAAAAGTTCTAGATTCCCTCCGGTTCCACGCACCTCCGCCCAGTCCCCCTCAAGTGACGGGGTCACGGCCTTCCTCGTGGGGGGGGCCCACCACGGAGCCCCAAGAAGCGGACCGTCACGCATGCACGAACACTTTCACACAGCATGCATGACCGTGACGCGATTTTGGGGGGCATTAGCTACACCCCGAAGAGCCCACCCCGTATCCCGTTTGACAGTTGTAGATCTAGGCCTTTGACTTACCGGAAGGGCTCTTGACCGGGGACTCTTCCACCTGCTTGCGATAGTGTCAGCCCATAGAACATCCCCGAACAGGTCTGGCCCAACCCAACAATAGTTCCCACCGGTCCACCCACCGCACCATCCCCCCTCCAATGACGGCGGTCACTGGCCTTCCGTGGAGGGGGGCACACCACGATGCCCCAAGACGGGCTCTACGCATGGCCACAACACTTACACATGACATCGGGGAACCCGGTGATGTTTCGGGCATAGCCCACCCGGAAGCCGACACCGAATCCCAGTTGACTCAGTAGATCTAGCCCTTTGACTTTCGCCGGACGGCTTTGACCGGTGACTCTTCCACCTGGTTTTGCGATAGGTCAGCCCCATAGCAACCATCACCCGAACACCCGACCGTCCCTGGACCCAACCCAACACTAGATCTGCCTCGGTTCCCACCGCACCCCGCACCATCCCCTCCCCCCCAATTGTGACGGCGGCACTGCCTTCCTGGAGGGGGGCCCACGGACTTACCCAAGACGGCGTCTACGCATGCCACAACACTTCACACAGGCATCACGACCCGTTGCGATGTCTTCGGTGGATAGCTACACGAAGGCACCCAGAATCCAGTTGACCAGTAGATCTAGCCTTTTGAATTTCGCCGGACGGGCTTTAACCGGTGGACTCTTCCACCTGGTTCAGCACGAGTCAGTCCATAGCATCGACTTCCCGAACAACGGTCGACCCAACCCAGCACTAGATTCCTGCCGTTCCGCGCACCCGCACCACACCCCCTCCCGTGAGGCGGCACTGCCTTCCGTGAGGGTGCACACCACTGGAGCCCCAAGACGGGCGTCTACGCATGCCAAACACTTTCACACATGCGATCAGGACCTCGTGCGACTGTTTTCGGTGGCATAGCTCTAGCTACACCCCGAAGGCCACCCGCTAATCCCATTGACCAAGTAGATCTAGCCCTTTGACTTTCGCCAGAGCGGCTTTGACCGGTGGACTCTTCCCCTGGTGTTGCATTAGTCAGAGCCCATCGCAACATCCCGAACAGGTCTGGACCACAAACCACACATAGATTCCCTCCGGTTCCACCGACACCCGCCACCATCCCCCTCCAAGTGACGCGCACTGCCTTCCGTGAGGGAGTGGCCACACCATCGGCTCCAAGCACGGCGTCTCCGCATGCACAGACACTTTCACACATGCATCGGGACCCGTGCGATGTTTCGGTGCCTAGCTACAGCCAGTAAGGCCAACCCGATCCATTTGACCATTATATCTAGCCCTTTGACTTTCGCGGACGCGGCTTTGACCGGGACTCTTCCACCTGGTTGCGATAGGTCAGCCCATAGCAACTCCCCGAACCCGGTTCTGGACCCAACCCAACCCTAGATTCCCTCCGTTCCACCGCACCGCACCATCCCCCCCCTCCAATGTGACCGGCACTGCTTCCGTGGAGGGGGTGCACACCAACGAAGCCCAAAGAGGGCGTCTATGCATGCCCAAACCTTTCACACATCCATCCGGACACGTGCGATGTTTCGGTGGCATAGACTACACCCGAAGGCCACCCGAATCCTCATTGACATAGATCTAGCCCTTTGAACTTTCGCAACGGGCTTGAACGCGGTGGCTCTTCCACCTGGTGTGATAGGCAGCCACTAGAACTCCCCACAGGTCTACCCAACCCAACACTAGTTCCCTCCGGTTCACCGACCCGCACCATCCCCCCTCCCAGAGCGGCGGCACTTGCCTTCGTGAGGGGGGCCACACCACGTGAGCCCCTAGACGGCGTCTTACGCATGCCCACAACCTTTCACACATGCATCGCGCTCATGCAGATGTTCGGTGGCAACTACACCCATGTAGCCCACCCGGAAATTCCCAAGTTTGACTCAAGATCTACAGGCCCTTTGACTTTCGTCAGACGAGGCTCTTGACCGGTGGCCTCTCCACCTGATGTTCGATAGGTCAGCCCATATACAACATCCCCGACACCGGTCTGACCACCCAACATAGATTCCATCCGTTCCACCGCACCCGCACCATCCCCCTCTCCAAGTGAGCGCGCGGCACTTCCTTCCTGTGGAGGGGGCCACGCCATGGAGAAACCCAAGACGGTGACGTCCTACAAGCCAAACACTTTCACACATGCATCGGGCCCGTGCTGATGTTTCGTGTGCATAGCCCACCCGAATGCACACCCGAATCCTAGTTGACCATTAGATCTAGCCCTTGACTTTACGCCGGACGGGCTTTGACAGGTGGACTCTTCCACTGTGCTGATTAGTCAGCCCTCTACAACATCCCCGAACACGTCTGGACCCAACCAACATACGATTCCCTCCGGTTCCACCGCACCCGACACCATCACCCCCCCAAAGTTGACGCGGCTCGCTTCCGTTGAGGGGGGGGGCCAACACACGTGGCCCCAAAAGGCGTCTCTAAAGCATGCCACAGACACTTTCACACATGACATGACCTTCGGCGATGTTTCGAGTGGCATAGCTACACCCCGAAGACTCCCAGTGACCATTAGATCTAGCCCTTTGACTTTCCCGGACGAGCTTTTGACCGGTGGACTCTTCCACACTGGTTGGCGATGGTCAGCCCATAGAAATCCCCAACATGGTCTGGACCCAACCAAACACTAGATTCCCTCCGGTTCCACCGCACCCGCACCATCCACCTCCAAGTGACGGCGGCATGCCATCGATGGAGGGGGGCCACACACATGGCCCTAGACGGGCGTCTAACGATGCCAAAACACTTTCACAATGTCAAATCGGGGACCACTGTGCATGTTTCGAGGCATAGCTTCACCCGGAAGCACCCCGAATCCCAGTTTGACCATAGATCTAAGCCCTTCTACTTTCGCTCAGACGGCTTTGACCGGTGGACTTTCCACCTGTGCGACTAGGTCAGCCCTGCAACATCCCGATAACACTGGTGGACCCAAACCCAACACTAGATGTCCTCCCGGTTCCACGCACCCGCCACCATCCCCCTCCAAGTGACGGCGGCACTGCCTGTCCGTGGAGGGGGCACACCACCGGAGACCCACAGACAGGGCGTCTCGATGCCACGAACACTGTTCAACATGCTCACGTGACCCGTGGATGTTTTCGTGGAATAGCTACAAACCCGAAGGCACCCAATCCCTAGTTGACCAGTAGATCTAGCCTTTGAGTTTCGCCGGAAGCTTTACAAAGCGTGGACCTTCCAACCTGGTGTCTGAAGGGTCAGCCATAGGCAACTCCCCGAACACGGTCGTACCCAACCAAACACTAGATTCCTCCGGTTTTTTTCACCGCACCCCCCGCACACACCTCCCCCCCTCCAAGGGACGGCCTTTGCCTTCCGTGGAGGGGGGGCCACACCACGAGCCCCAAACGGCGTGCTACGCATGCCCCCAACACTTTCACAATGCATTTCATGGACACCGTGCGATGTTTCTGTGCATGCACAACCCGAAGGCCACACCCGAAATCCCAAGTGACCAGTAGATCTACCCTTTGAACTTCTGTCAGACGGGCTTTGACGGGGACTCTCCACCTGGTTGCGATAGGTCAGCCCGCTAGCAACAATACCCGAACACGGTCTGGACCCAACCAACACTAGCATTCCCTCCGGTTCCACCGCACCCCACCATCCACCCATCCAAGTGACGGCGGCACGCCTCCGTGGAGGGGCGCACACCACTGAGCCCAGCAAGACAGGGCGTCTAAGCATGCCACAGAACATTAACACATGCAATTTGGGACCCGTTGCGATTTTCGGTGGCATAGCTCACCGTACCCCCGAATCCCGAGTGACCGTTAGATCAAGCCCTTGACTTGCGCGGAAGGGCCTTTGACCGTGTGAATCTCTTCACCTGGTTGCGATAGGTCAGCCATAGCACATCCCGAACGGGGCGGTCCTGGACCCAACCCCCACACTATTCCCTCCGTCCACCGACCCGCACCATCCCCTCCAAGTGTCACGGGCGGCTCTCCTTACGTGGAGGGGGGCCACACCACGAGCCCCATAGAGCGGGCGATCTACGCATGCTAAACACTTTCACACATGCACTCGGACCTGTGCGATTTCGGTGGCATAGCTACACCCCGAAGGCCACCCCCGATCCCAAGTGACATTAATCTAGCCCTTTGACTTTCGCAGGACGGCTTTGACCGGTGGACTCTTCACCTTGGTGGATAGGTACGGGCCCATAGCACAAATCCCACAACACGGTCTGGACCCAACCCAACACTAGATTCCCTCCCGGTTCCAACCGAACCCCCATCCATCCCCCTCAAGATGACGGCCGATTGCCCTTCCGGAGGAGGGGGGCCACACACCGGAGCCCTAAGACAGGCGTCTACGTAAGCCATCAACACTTTAACACAGGCATCATCGGACCCGTGCGATGTTTCGGTGGCATACTTACACCCCGAAGGACACACCCGGCAATCCAGTTGACCAGTAGGATCTAGGCTCCTTTGGACTTTCGAACCGGACGGGCTTTGACCGGTGGACACTTCCACCTGGATTGCATAGGTCAGCCAATAGAAACATCCCCGAAACACGTGTCTGGACCCAACTCACACTAGATGCCCCACGGTTCCCACCGCACCACGACATCCCCTCCCCTCCAAGTGACGGCAGCACTTTGCCTTCTGGACGGGGGTGCCACGCCAGGAGACCCCAAGACGGGCGTCTACACATGCCACAACACTTTCACACATGCATCGAGGACCCGTGCGATGTTTCGGTGGGCATAAGCTACACCCGAAGGGCCACCCTAATCGTTGACCAGTAGCGTAGATTCTAGCCTCTTGGACTTCGCCGGGGACGGGCTTTGACCGGTGGACTCTCACACCTGTTGCGATAGAGTCAGCCCATAGCAACATCCACGAAACACGGTACTGGACCCAACAAACACTAGATTCCTCACCGGTTCCACGCCCCGCACCATCCCCCCCTCCAAGTGACGGCGGTCACGGCCTTCCGTGAGAAGGGGGCCACACACGGAGCCCCAAATACTACCGTCTACTACGCAATGCCAGACACTTCACACATGACACGGGACCCGTGCGATTTCTTCGGTGGCATAGCTACACACAACCGAAGGCCAACCCTATCCAGTTGACCAGTAGATCTAGCCCTTGACTTTCACCGTCATCGGCTTTGACCGGTGGACTCTTCCACCTGGTTTGCGATAGTCGCCCATTACAAATTCCCCGGACACGGTCTGGCCCAACCCAACAATAGATTCCCACTGCGGTTCCACCGCACCCCGCACCATCCCCCTCCAAGTGCACCGCGGCACTGCAACTTCGTGGAGGGGGCCACACCACGAGACCCAAGACGGGTCTACGATGCCACAGAACACTTTTCACACACATGCATCGATGACCACGTGTGAATGTTCGATGGCATAGCTCACAACACACCCGGAAGGCGACCCGAATCCCAGTGACTCAGTAGATCTAGCCCTTTGACTTTTTCGCCGGGACGGGGCTTCTGACCGGGACTCTCCCCCTGGTTGCGTAGGTCAAGCCCATAGCAATCCCCGAACACGGTCGGAACCCAACCCACCTACTAGATTCCCTCCTGGTTCCACCTACCCGCACCATCCCCCCTCCAAGTGACGGGCGGCACTGCATTCCGCATGAGAGGGGGGGCAACACCACTGGAGCCCTAAGACGGGCCGTTACGCATGTCCACAGACACTTTCACACATGCATCACGGGACCCCGTGCGATGTTCGGTGGATAGCTTACACCCGAGCCACCTAATCCGTTGACCAGTAATTCTAGCCCTTTGACTTTCGCCGGACGGGCTTTGAGACCGGTGGATTCTTACCACCTGGTTTGCGATAGTGTCAGCCCAGCAACATCCCCGAACACGGTTGAACACACCCAACACTAGATTCCCTCCGTGTTCGCCCCGCACCCTCACATACTCTCCCCGTCCCAATGATGCGGGCACTATGCATTCGTGGAGGGGGGTGCCACACCACGGCGCCCAAGACGGCGTCTACGCATGCCAACACCTTGTCACACATGCATTGACCGTGCACCCGTGGTGGATGTTTGTGGGCAAGCTGACCCCGAAGTGCACCACGAATCTCCCACAGTTGACCAGAGAGATCTGCCTTTGACTTTCCGTCCGAACAGGCTCTGACGGTGGACTCTTCCACTGGTTGTGATAGGTACATCCCATAGAAACACCCCCGAACACGTCTGGACACAAACCCAACACACTAGATTACCCGTCCGGTTTCACCGAACCCGCCCATCCCCTCAAGTGAGGCCGGTGGCACGTGCCTTCCGTGGATGGGGGCCACACCAGGAGCCCAAGACGGGCGTCACGCATGCACAGACTTTCACACTGCATCTGGGACCCCGTGCCTGTTTTATGTTCGGTGATAGCTACCAAACCCCCAAGGAGCCACCCCGGAATCCAATGTTGACCAGTGATAGCTTGATTTAGGGTCCTATTCCCCCTTTTCCCGCCTCTTTAATCACTCTTCGCTACGCCCTACCTCTTGGTTCCATCCACCCCTTCCCTCCTTGACCAGGTGGACTCTTCCCCTGGTGGATAGGTCAGCCCTAAGAACATCCCCCCGACCACGGTCGGGACCCACCCCAACTAGATTCCCTCCGGTTTCCACCGCACAGCACCCATTCCCCCCTCCATGACGCGGCCTCGCTTCACGTGGAGGGGGGCCACACCACGGGCCCCAAGACGGGCGTCTTACGCATGCCACAAACACTTTCACACATGCACTGGGAACCCGTGCGGTTTCGGGTGGATAGCTACACCCCCGAAGGCCACCCCAATCCCGTCGTTGACCAGAAGTAGATCTAGCCCTTTGACTTTCCGGGTAACGGCCTTTTTGCCAGGTGGATATTCCATCTTGCCGAAGGCCCTGCATTCCCGAACAGGTCGGACACCAACCTGATTCCCTCCGTTCCACCGCACCCCCGCATCCATCCCCCCCTCAAAGTTGACGCGCACTGCCTTCCATGGGGGGGGCCACACCACTGGGAGCCCAAGACGGCCGTCTACGCATGCCCACGAACACTTTCACACATGACATCGGACCTCGTGCGATGTTTCGGTGCGCATATAGCTACACCCGAACACCCGCACGATCCCATTGACCAAAGATTCAGCCCTTTGACTTCGTGACGGCGCTTGACCGGTGACTCTTCCACCTGGTTGCGTAGAGGTCAGCCCATAGCAACAAATCTCCCCGAACACGTCTGGACCAAACCCAACCACTAGATTACCTCCGGTTCCACCGCACCCGACCTTCCCCTACACAAGTGACGCTGCACTGCCATTCCGTTGATGGGGGGCAACACACGGAGACCCCAAGAACGGCGTCTACGCATAGCCGAACACTTTCATTCCAGCATCACGGACCCGTGATAGTTTCGGTGGTCATCACTTACAACACCCCGAAGGGCACACCCGAATCCCTAGTTGACCAGTAGATCTAGACCTTTGACGTTTCATTCCGCCGACGGGCTTTGACCGGTGGACTCTTCCACCTGTTGGATAGGTCAGCCCATAGCACATCCCCGAACACGGTCGTGGACCCACACCAAACACTAGATTCTCCCTCCGGTTCACCACCGCCCCGCACAATCCCCCTCCAAATGAACGGCTGGGCCTGCCTTCCGATGGAAGGGGGACACACCACGAAGGGCCCCAAGACGGGCGTCTACGCATGACAAAACATCTTCACACATCAATCGGGACCCGTGTGATGTTTTCGTGGCATAGCCCAGACGCCACACGAATCCAGTGCCCATAGAATCTAACGCCTTTGAATTTTCGCCGGTACGGGCTTTTGATTCCGGTGGACTCTTCCACCTGGTTGCGATAGGTTCAGCATAGCACATCCCCGACAACGGTCTGGACCAACCCAACACTAGATTCCCTCCGGTTTCCACCGCACCCGCACCATGCCCTCCCCCCTCAAGAGGACGGCGGCATGCCTTCCGTGGGGGGGGCCACACACATGGAGCCCAAGACGGGCGTCTACGGGCATGCCACCAGAACGCTTCACACATCCATCACGGACCCGTGCGATGTGGTTCGGTGGACTAGTACACACACACGACAGGCCACCCCAAATCCCAGTGACCATAGATCTAGCCCTTTACTTTCTCGAGTCGGGCTTTACCGTGGACTCTTCACCTGGTTGCGATATTAGGTCAGCCCATATGCAACTCCCGAACACGTGTCTGGACCCAACCCAACACTAGAATTCCCTACCGGTTCCGCCCACCCGCCCACCATACCCCCCTCCAAGTGATGGCGGCACTGCCTTCCCGTGGACGGGGGCCACACCACGGAGCCCCAAGAGGGCGTCTACGCATGCCAGAACACTTTCACCCATGCATCACGGACACCCTGTGGATGTTTTCGGTGGTAGCTCACCCCCGTAAAGGCACCCCGAATCCAATTGACCTAGATCTAGCCTTTGACTTCGCCAGACGGGCTTTGACCGGGTAAACTCTTCCACCTTTTGGATAGTCAGCCCATTTAAGCAACATCCCCGAACACACGGTCTGACCCACCCAACACTAGATTCCCCTCCGGTCACGCACCCCCGCACCATCCCCCCCTCCAAGTGCGGCGGCTTGCCTTCCGTGGAGGAGGGGGCCACACCAACGAGCCCCAGACGGGTATACGGCATGGCCAGAACCTTTTCACACATGCATATGACCGGAAATCGCATGTTGGGTGGCATAGTACACCCCAGGCAGCCCACCCCGAATCCAAGTCGTGCCGATAGTTAGCCTTTGACTTCGTAACGAAGGGTTTGCCCGGTGGAACCTTCCACCTGGTTGCGATAGGTCGACCCATAGCAAACTCCCGAACACGGTCTGGTACCAACCCAACAACTAGATTCCTCGGTTTCCACAGACCACCCGCACCATCCACCCTCCAGTGACGGCTGGCACTGCCTTCCGTGAGGGGGGCCGCACACCACGGAGCCCCAAGACGGTGGTCGTCCGCCATGCCCAAACACTCCTCACATGCATGGACCCGTTGCGATGTTTCGGTGGCCAAGCTACAAGAAGCCACCCCGAATCCCTTTGACCGTAGATCTAGCACCTTTGACTTTCCGCGGCAGGCTTTGACCAGGAGATCTTTCCACCTGGTTGCGTAAGGTTCAGCAGCCCATAGCACTTAGCCCGAAACCGGTCTGGACCCAACCACACACTAGATTCCCTCAGGTCCACCGCACCCGTCACCATCCCCCCGCCCCAAGTGACGCAGCAGGCTTGCCTTCGTGGAGGGGGGCCACACCACAGGGCCCAGACGGGCGTCTACGCATGCCCGAACACTTCACACATGCCACATGACCCGTGCGATGTTTCGTGTGCATAGAAGCTACCCCCAAAGGGCCACCCCGAAGTCCCAGCTTTGACCATAGATCTAGCCCTTTGACTTGCAGGACGGCTTCTGACCGGTGTGGACTCTTCCACCATTGTTGCGATAAGGTCAGCCATACAACATCCCGAACAGTCTTGGACCAACCACAACACTAGGATTCCCTCGGTTCCACCACCCGCAACCATCCCCCCACCATCTAACGCCTTACATTACGGCGGCACTCCTTTCGGGAGGGGGGGCCACACCACGGGCCCCAAGATGGGCAGTCTAGCATGACCACGAACACTTTCAAACACATCATCGACCCGTGCGATGTTCGGTGGCAGTAGCTACAACCGACAGCCACCGAATCCCAGGACCCAGTAGATCTAGCCCCTTGACCTTTTCGCCGGACGGCTTGACCGGTGGACTCTTCCACACTGGTGCCGATAGTAGCCCAAAATAGCAACTCCCGAACGACCCGGTCTCTGAGACCCACCCAACCTAGATTCCCTGCGGTTCCACGCTACCGCCGCCACTCCCCCCTCCAAGTGACGCGGCCCTGCTTCGTGGAGGGGTGGCCACACCACTGGAGCCCTAAGAGCAGGCTGCTACCATGCCAAACAGCTTCACACAATGCACATCGGACCCGTGCGATGTTTCGGTGGCCATAGCACAACCCGAATGCCACCCCGAATCCCATCCATTGACCATAGATCAGCCCTTGACTTGCCGACGGGCCTTGACCGGTGGACTCTCAAAGAAAAAATTCCACCGGTTGCGAGAGGTCAGCGCATCATAGCAACATCCCCGAAACGTCTGGACCCAACCCACACTAGATTCCTCCGGTTCCAACGCACCCAGCACCATCCCCCTCCAGTGACGGCCTGCGACCTCCTCGTGGAGGGGGCCACACCACGGAGCCCCAAGACGGGCGTATAGCATGCCACAACACTTTCACCATGATGGACCCCGTGCGATGTTCGGTGGACATAGCATCAAACCACCGAAGGACCACCCGAATCCCTAGTTGACCATAGTCTAGCCTTTGACTTTCGCCGGACGGGCATCTTGAACCGGTGGCTCTTCCAGTGCTACGTGCAGCCATAGACTTCCCAGAAAAGGTCTGACCCAAAACACACTAGATCCCTCACGGTTCACACCCGCACACCCCATCCCACCCTAAAGTGACGGCGGCTGCCTGCCTCCGGGAGGGGGGCCACACCATAAGCCCCAAGACGGGAGTCTTACGAGATGCCACAGAACACTTCCCACATGCATCAGGACCGTGCGTGTTTCGGGGCATAGCTACACACCGACGAAGGCCACCCCGATCCGAGTTGACCAGTATAGATCTGTTAGGCCTTTACTTTCGCCGGAACGAGCTTTGACTTGACGTGTACTCTTTCTACCTGGTTGCGTATAGGTCACCCATAGTCAACATCCCGAACACGGTCTGACCCAACCCCACACATCTAGATTCCCTCCGGTTCACCGCATCCCGCACCATTCCCCCCTCCAGTAAGGGCGCACTGCCTCCCTGGAGGGGGGCACACCACGGAGCACCAAGACGGCTTACGCCAACAAACACTTTCAACATGCATCAGACCCGGTGGATGTTGCGGTGGCAACTACGCTACAACCCAAGGACCACCCTGAATCCTAGGTGACCGTAGATCTAGCCTTTGACTTTGCCGAAGACGGGACTTTACCGGGGCCTCTCTCCACCTGGTTTGCGATAGGTCATGCCATGCAACATCCAGAACACGGTCTGGACCCAACCCAACACACTAGATTCCCTCCCCGGTTCCACCGCACACGCACCATCCCCCCTCAGGGACGGTCGGCTGCCTTCCGTGGAGTGGGGGGCCACACCACGGGGCCCCAAAGACAGGCGTCTACGCATGCCACAACACTTTCATCACATGC
>CM022299.1:628587373-628627402 GCA_011799875.1 Thinopyrum elongatum | reverse complement strand
CTTCACCTGGTTGCGATTGGTCAGCCCATAGCAAATACACCCGAACACGGTCTGGACCCAACCCAACACTAGATTCCTCCGGTTCCAACGCACCCGCACCACCCCCCTCAAGTGAGCGGCGGCACTGCCTTCCGTGGAGGGGGGCCACACCACGGAGCCCCAAGACGGCGTCTACGCATGCCACAACACTTTCACACATGCATACAAGTGCGATTGTCGGTGGCATAGCTACACCGGAAGCCACCCCGAATCCCATTGACCAGTAGATCTAGCCCTTTGACTTTCGCCGGACGGGCTTTGACCGGTGGACTCTTCCACCTGGTTGCGATAGGTCAGCCCATAGCAACATCCGAAACACGGTCTGGACCAACCCAACACAGATTCCCTCCGGTTACACGCACCGAACATCCCTCAAAGTGACGGGCATGCCTTCCTGTGGAGGGGGCCACACCACGGAGCCCCAAGACGGGTCTACGCATGCCACAAACACTTTCACAATTGCCATCGGACCACGGCGATGTTGTTCGTGGCATAGACACCCGAAAGGCCACCCCGAATCCGTTTACCAGTAGATCTAGCCCTTTGACTTTCGCCGGACGGGCTTGACGGTGGACTCTTCCACCTGGTTGCGATAGGTCAGCCATAGCAACATCCCCGAAACAGGTCTGGACCCAACCCAACACTAGATTCCCTCCGGTTCCACCGCACCCGCACCATCCCCTCCAAGTGACGGCGGCACTGCCTTCGTGGAGGGGGGCCACACACGGAGCCCCAAGACGGCGGCTACCCATGCCACAACACTTTCACCATGCATCAAACGTCGAGAGTTTGTGGCATAGACACCCCAAGGCACCGAATCCAGTTGACCAGTAGATCGAGCCCTTTGACTTTCCGGACGGGCTTTGACGTGGACTCTTCCACCTGGTTCGATAGGTCAGCCCATAGACACATCCCGAACACGGTCTGGACCCAACCCAACATAGATTCCCTCCGGTTCCACGCACCCGCACCAACCCCCCTCCAAGTGACGGCGGCACTGCCTTCCGTGGAGGGGGCACAACACCGGAGCCCAAGACGGCGTCTACCATTGCCACAACACTTTCAAACATGCCATCACGACGGCGTGCGATGTTTCGGGATAGCTACACCCGAAGGCCACCGAATACCAGTTGACCAGTAGATCTAGCCCTTTGACTTTCACGGACGGGCTTTGACCGGTGGACTCTTCCACCTGGTGCGATAGGTGAGCCATAGCACATCCAACACGGGTCTGGACCCAACCCAACACTAGATTCCTGCCGGTTCCACCGCACCCCGCACCATCCCCCCTACAAGTGACGCGGCAATGCTTAGTGGAGGGGGGCCACACCAGGAGCCCAAGAGGGCGTCTACGCATGCCACAACACTTTACACATGCATCGGGACACGTGCGATGTTTCGGTGGGCATAGCTAACCCGGAAGGCCACCCGAATCCCAGTTGAACAGTAGATCTAGCGCCTTTGACTTTCGCGGACGGGCTTTGACCGGTGTTGACTCTTCCACCTGGTTGCGATTAGGTCAGCCATAGCAACATCCCGAACACGGTCTGGACCCAACAAACATAGATTCCTCGGTTCCACCGCAACCCGCACATCCCCCCCTCCAAGTGACGGCGGAACTGCCTTCCGTGGAGGGGGGCACACCACGGAGCCCCAAGACAGGCGTTACGCATGCCACAAACACTTTCACACATGCATCAGACAGTGCGATGTTTTGCGGTGGCTCAGTACAACACCGAAGGCCACCCGAATCCCAGTTGACCAGATAGAACTAGCCCTTTGACTTTCACCGGACGGGCTTTGACGGTGGACTTCCACCTGGTTGCGACAGGTCAGGCCACCATGCAACATTCCACTCCGAACACAAGGTATGGACAAACCAACAACACTAGCTAATCCATCGGTTCCACCGCAAACCCGACATCCACCCCTCAATGTCACTGCCCGCGGCACTGCCGTTCAGTGGAGGGGGGGCCACACCACGGAGCCCCAAGAGGGCCTACGCACCACAAACACTAGAACACTTTCACACATGCATCGGGACCCGTGTGATGTTTCGGTGGCATAACTACACCCCGAAGGCCACCCCGAATCCTAGTTGACCAGTAGATCTAGCCCTTTGACTTTCGACGGACGGGCTTTGACCGGTGGACTCTTCCACCTGGTTGTGATAGGTCAGCCCATAGCAACATCCCCGAACACGGTCTGGACCCAACCCAACACTAGATTCCCTCCGGTTCCACCGCACCCTCACCATCCCCCCTCCAAGTGATGGTGGCTCTGCCTTCCGTGGAGGGGGGGCCACACCACGGGGCCCCAAGACGGGCGTCTACGCATGCCAGAACACTTTCACACATGCATTGGGACCCGTGCGATGTTTCGGTGGCATAGCTACACCCCGAAGGCCACCCCGAATCCCAGTTGACCAATAGATCTAGCCCTTTGACTTTCGTCAGACGGGCATTGACCGGTGGACTCTTCCACCTGGTTGCGATAGGTCAGCCCATAGCAACATCCCCGAACACGGTCTGGACCCAACCCAACACTAGATTCCCTCCAGTTCCATCGCACCCGCACCATCCCCCCTCCAAGTGACGGCGGCACTGCCTTCCGTGGAGGGGGGCCACACCACGGAGCCCCAAGACGGGCGTCTACGCATGCCAGAACACTTTCACACATGCATCGGGACCCGTGTGATGTTTCGGTGGCATAACTACACCCCGAAGGCCACCCCGAATCCTAGTTGACCAGTAGATCTAGCCCTTTGACTTTCGACGGACGGGCTTTGACCGGTGGACTCTTCCACCTGGTTGTGATAGGTCAGCCCGTCAGCCATAGGCAACGTCCCGAACACGGTCTGGACCACCCAACACTAGATTCCCTCCGGTTCCACCGCACCCGCACCATCCCCCCTCCAAGTGACGGAGGCATTCCTACGTAGAGGGGGGCCACAATCATGTAGCCCAAGACACGGCGCTCACGATGCCCAAGAACCTTTCACATGCATCCGGTAACCCCCGTGCGATGAGTTTCGGTGGCATAGCTACACCACTGAGGCCACCCCGAATCCCAGTTACCAGATAGATACTAGCCCTTTACTTTCGTCCGAGACGGGCTTTAAAACCGGTGGACTCTTCCACCTGGTTGCGATAGGTCAGCCCCATACAAACATCCCCGAACACGGTCTGGACCCAACCCAACACTAGATTCCCTCCGTTCCACCGACACCCGCACCATCCCCCCTCCATGTGCGACGGGCAAGCCGTTACGTGGAGGGGGGCACACACCACGGGAAGCCAAGAGTGCGTTACGCTATCTGCCAAAGACACTTTCACACATGCACGAGGCCCGTGGATGTTCGGTGGCATATGACAACACACAACACCGAGGCCACCCACAATCCTATTGACCAGTTTAAGATCTAGCACTTTGACTTTCGCCAGACGGGCTCTTGGACCGGTGGACGCTCTTCCCCTGGTTGTGATACGGTTCGCCCATAGACAACATCCCCGAAACCGGTCTGGACCCACCCAACACTAGATTCCCTCGCGTTCACCTCGGCACCCTCACCATCCCCACTCCAAGTGACGGGGCATCTTCTCTGCCTTCCGTGGAGGGGGGGCCACCACCACGGAGCCCCACAGAACAGGCGTTATACGCATGCCAAGAACACTTTCACTCGACCATTCATCGGGACCCGTTGCAAGTTTCGGTGGCATACAAACCCACGAACCACCCGAATTCCTAGTTGAATCCAGTAGATCCTAGCCTTTGACTTTCAACAGACGGGCTTTCGACCGGGGACTCTTCCTCACCTGGTTTGCTGATAGGTCAGCCCATAGGCACATCCTGAACAAGCGGTCTATTACCCAACCAACACTAGATTCCCTCGGTTCCACTCAGTCCACCGCACCATCCCCCCTCCAAAGTGATGGCGGCACTCGCCTTCCCGTGGAGGGGGGGCCACACCACGGAGCCCCAAGACGGGCGTTACGCATGCGCCGCACACTTCACACATGCACTCGGAACCCGTGCGATGTTTGAAAGTTGGCACTTGCTACAACGGCACCCGAATCCCTGAGTTGAACCAGTTAGATATAGCTCGCACTTTGACTTTGCCGGAGGTGCTTTGACCGGTGGACTCTTGCCCCTGGTTGCGATTAGGTCAGCCCATAGCAACTTCCCCGACACGGTCTTGACCAACCAAACACGAGATTCCCTCACGTTCCACCGCACCCTCACCATCCCCCCTCCAAGTGACGGCGTCCACTGGCCTTCCGTGGTAGGGGGGGGCCACACCACGGGGCCCCAAGACGGGCAGCCTACGCATGCCCGACACACTTTCACACATGCATACGACCCGTGCGATGTTTCGGTGCAATAGTACACCCCGAAGGCCACCCCGATCCCAGGTGACCCAGATAGAATCTAGCCTTTTGACTTTCGTCAGACGGCTTTGAACGGTGGACTACTTCCACTCTGGTTGCGATAGGTCAGCCCATAGCCAACATGCCCCGAACAGGTTGACCAACCCACACTAGTATTCCCTCTCGGTTCCACTCGCACCCCGCACCATCCCCCCTCCAAGTGAGCGGGCACTGCTCCGTGGGACGGGGGGCACACCACGAAGCCCCAAGATGGCGTCTACGCATGCCACGAACACTCTAACACTGCAGTGGGACCCGTGCGATTGTTCGGTGGGGCATAGCTCACCGAGCCACACGAATCCCAGTTGACCAGGAATCTAGCCCTTTGACTTTCGCGGACGAGGCTTTGACCGGTGACTTTTCCACCGGTTGCGATAGGTCAGACCATAGCACCTCCCCGAAACACGGTCTGGACCCAAGCCCAACACTAGATTCCCTCCGGTTCCACCGCCCCTCACACCATCCCCCTCCAGTTGACGGCGTGCTTCCTTCTCTGTGGAGGGGGGGACCCACCAGGGCCCCCAGACAAGCGTTCTACGGCATGCCCCGAACACTTTCACACATCATAGACCGTGCGGATGTTTCGGTGGCATAGTCTACGACCCCAAGGCCAACACCCCGAATCCACGTTGGACCAATGATCTAGCCCTTTGACTCGTCGGACGGATTTGTACGGCGGTGGACTGGCTCCTCCACCTGGTTGCGATAGGTCAGCCCATTAGCACACATCCCGAACACGTGTCTGGTACCCAACCCAACCACCGATTCCCTACGCAGTTCACGCATTCCGCCGCTTGGAGACCCTCGCGCCCCCTTCCACTTAAAGACTCTCACTTCCTTCACCTGTTAGGGGTTTTGCCACATTTTTCACGGAGCCCGAAGGGGTCTACGCATGCCAGAACTCATTCCACACATGCCACGGACCCGCTGGCGATGTTTCGGTGGCTAGTAATACACCACAACAGCACCCCGACTCCACCCGAGTTGAACTAGTAATCTAGCCCTTGACTTCGCCGGATACGGGCTTTACGGTGACTCTTCCACCTGGGTTGCGATAGGTCAGCTCCCATTGAACATCCCCGAAAGCACGTCTGTGGACCCAACCCAACACTAGATTCCCTCCGGTTGCCACCGCCCCCGCCCACCACTCCCCCCTCCAATTGACGGTCTCAACTGCCTTCCGTGGTAGGGGGTGCCACACCAGGCCCGCAAGACGGGCGCACCGCATGCCAAACCACTTTCACACATGCTCATGGACCCGTGCATGTTTTCAGGGCAAGCTACACCCGAAGGCCACCCCGAATTCCCAGTGGCACCAGTAGATCTAGGCCCTTGACTTTCTGGACGGGCTTTGAACGGTGAACTTTCACCTGTGTTGCGATAGGTCACCATAGCAAACATCCCTCGACCAACACAGTCTGGACCAACCCAACATAGATTCCCTCCGTTCCCCGCACCCGCCAACTCATCCTCACCCTGCCCAACTGACGGCGGACTTCTGCTTACGTGGAGTTGGGCCACCCCCGGACCCAAACGGGCGTCTACACATGCCAAACACACTTCACACATGCATGGGACCTGTCCGATGTTTCGGTGGCATAGCCACACACCCGAAGCCACCCCGAATCCCAGCTGTGACTAGTAGATCTAGCCCTTTGACCTTTCGCGGACGGGCTTTTGACGGTGGACTCTTCCACCTGGTTGCGATTTCGGTCAGCCCTAGCAACACATCGCCACGAAACTGGTTCTGTACCCAACACCCACCCTTAGATTCCCTCCGTTTCCACGCAACCCGCACCATACCATCCCGCCCCCAGGACTGGCGCCTGTTGCCTTCGCTGGAGGGGGGGCCACACATGGCGGAGCCCCTAAAGGGCGTCCTACGCATGCCCAGAACATCTTTAACACTGACATCACTGATTACCCGTCGATTGTTTTCGGTGCATAGCTACACACCCGTAAGGCACCCCGAATCCCACGTTGACCAGTATATCTAGCCTTTGACTGTCACGTGACGCTTTGACACGGTGGACTCTTCCACCGGTTGCGATAGGATCAGCCCATAGCAACATCACAACCAACATGGTATGGACTTCCATACGCCATCCCACATCCTCTCCGCTCACCTTACTACCCTTCACCTTCCCCTCTGACTATTCCCCTTATCCTAGTTGTCTACCCCCGCACATCCCCCTAATGCGCAACTCTTCCTACAGGGCCGACACCCCGTATCTGATCCCCCACATTTCTGACGGGTCACGCTGCCAACACTTAACCCTGAGCACATGTCTCCCCATCCGACCCATACAAGGCAATGTTTTCGGTGCTAACTACACCCCTTAGCCACCGCATTAGTTGAAACACCAGTACATCTCCCTTTCTTTCGCGACGCTTTACGTGACCCTCACACTAACCTTTGCGATAGTCCCCTACTCTAAGCTCCCTAACGTCTAGGACCACGGCCAACATAGTTCCTCGTTCCACCCACCCCCATCCCCCCCCACGACCCTCCCTGCTTTCCATGGAGGCCACCACGACTACCGTACGCCTGTCCTCACTTCACACAGCATCGGGGTGGTCCGTGGAGTCAATTGTTCCCAGTTGATGTTCTGCAACTAAAACAGGTTAACCCCCCGAACCTATCCATATTCTACCCTTTGACTTTCGCGGCTTTTACAATACCGTGCCTCTTCCACCTCGATGTGCCCTACCCTCCTGGAGCTCTGC
Source organism: Thinopyrum elongatum (assembly GCA_011799875.1). Taxonomy (NCBI): domain Eukaryota; kingdom Viridiplantae; phylum Streptophyta; class Magnoliopsida; order Poales; family Poaceae; genus Thinopyrum; species Thinopyrum elongatum. The sequence goes on along the minus strand of CM022299.1, from coordinate 628,620,209 downwards.
TACCCAATCCCAACACTAGATTCCCTACGGTTACACCGCAACCCCCCCGCACACATCCCACATCCCCCTCAAAGTGTACGCGGCACTGCACTTAATCGTGCTTAGGGGTTTCCACACCCGACTCCCAAGCTTCCGTTCTGACGCATTCACAAACACACTTTCACACTGTCATTTCAACCTGATATTTTTCGATGGCACTAGCCTACACCAACGCCCGAGGCCACGCCATCCCAGTTTGACCAGTAGATCTAAGGCCCTTTGACTTTCTCCGGACGGCTTTGACGCGTGGACTCTTCCATCCTGGTTGCGGTAGATGTCCAGCCCAATAGCAACATCCCCGAACGGTCTGGAACGCAACACCAACACTAGATTCACCTCCGGGTTTCCATTCGCACCCGCCACATCCTGCCCTCCTCAAGTGACGGCGGCCACTCCTTCCGTGGAGGGGGGCCACACCACGGAGCCCACAGAAGACGGGGCTACTACGCATGCCACAACACTTTCACCTGCATCCGACGGCGGACCGTGCGATGTTTCGGTGGCATAGCTAACAACCCCGAAGGCCACCCGAATCCCAGTTGGACCAGTAGAATCTAGCCTTGACTTTCGCGACCGGCTTTGACCGGTGGATCTTCCCCTGGTTGCGATTTTAGGTAGCCCTGCAACCGAACACGTGACCCCCAAGACTCCGTACAGCACCTAGGTCGATAGAAAACAGCCAACCTACCACACCGAACTTGGGAGACGCCAAGTTGTCATTTTGTACCGCTGTTCTACATATCCTGCGACCCGCGCAATTACACTCCCACCGCGGGAGGTCCTCAAGACTACCGCAGCCCGGCGGCGGACGTCCTCCCGCCGTGGAGTTCTTGGAGGCCCACACACATCGGACGCACTCGGCATGGAGAACCACAGCCTCGGCCAATAGCATGCAAAACCACTCTCTCCACTGAGGTGCACGACCTCGGCATGCATTTCGTGGCATAGCTATCACCCAGGAGCCACCCCGAATCCCAATTTGACCAGTAGATCTAGCCCTTTGACATTGCGCCAGACAGGCGCTTTGGACGGGTGACTCTCAACATGGTGCGATAGTAAAGCCCATAGCAAAAACCCGAACACGGTCTGACCCAACCCAAACACTAGATTCCCTCGGTGCACCGCACCCGCACACCCCCCACCAAGTGACGGCGGCACTTTCCTTCGGGGGAGGGGGCCACCCACGGAGACCCAAGACGGCGTTACACATGCACAACCACTTTCAACATGCCATGGGACTGTCCGTGCGATGTTTCGGTGGCATTAGCTCACCGGAAGGCCACACCGAAATCCCATTGACAGTAGATCTAGCCTTTGACCTTCGCCGGACGGGCTTTGACCGGTGGACTCTTCCACCTGGTTGCGATTAGGTAGCCTAGAACACATCCCGAACCGGTCTGACCAAGCCCAACACTAGATTCCCTAAGTTCAGCACCGACCATCCCCCCTCACAAGTGACGCGGCACTGCCATTTCGTTGAGGGGGCCACCACCACGGAGCCCCAAGCAATGCGTCTACGCATGCACAACACTTCCCTGCATCAATTTTTTCCATACGGACACCGTGCGATTGTTTCGTGGCATAGTCCACCCGAAGCCACCCCGAATTCCCGTTGACCAGTTGTTCTAGCCCTGACTTTCTACCGGACGGGCTTCTGACGCGTGGACTCTTCACCTGGTTGCGATAGGTCAGCCCATAGCCAAAAAAATCCCGAACACTGGTCTGGACCCAACCCAAACAATAGATTCCCTTCGGTCCACGCACCCGCCCATCCCCTCAAGTGACGGTGGCACTGCTTGGCCGTGGAGGGGGGACCACACACGAAGCCCCAAGACGCGGAGTCGAACCATGCTCACAACCACTTTATACTGACATCTGAACCCGTCGCCGATGTTTGATGGCTAGCCCACGACGGAAGGCAACCGAATACCAGTTTGAAAGTAGATCGCCCTTTGACTTCAGCCGGACGGGCTTTGACGGTGGTCTTTCCACCGGTTCGATAGTCAGCCATAGCACATCCCGAACACGGTTTGGACCCAACCCAACATAGATTCCCTCCGGTTCCACCGCACCCGCACCATCCCCCCTCCAAGTGACGGAGCACTGCTTCCGTGGGGGGCCACACACGGAGCCCCAAGACAGGCGTCTACGCTGCAACAAACACTTTCACACAGATCACGACCCGTGCGGCGATGTTTCAGGTCGGCATAGGCTACACCACGAAGGCCCCCATAATCCACAGTTGACCAGTAGATCTAGCCCTTTGACTTTCAGTCGGACGGGCTTTACCGGTGGACTCTATAAACCTGGTGCGAATAGGTAGCATCAAGCATACATCCTCAATACACGGTCGACCCACCCAAATACATACCTCCGCCCGTTCCCCGACACGCCCAACCCCCTCCAAGTGAGCGGCACTGCCTTCGTGGAGGGGGCCACACCAGGAGCCCCAAGACGGGCGTCTACGCATGCCACAAAACTTTACACACTTGCATCACGACCCGTGCGATGTTTTGGGGCATAGCTGCTCCCGAAGGCACACCCGAATCCCAATTGACCCGTAGATCTAGCCCTTGACTTTTCGCAGACGGGCTTTGACCGGTGGACTCTTCCACCTGGTTGGATAGGTCAGCCCATAGCAACATCCCCGAACACGGTCTGGACCCAACCCAACACTAGATTCCCTCGGTTCCACCGCACCCGCACCATCCCCCCCCTTCCCAAGTGACGGGACTGCTTCCGTGGAGGGGGCTCACACCACGAGCCCCAAGACACGGCGTCTACGCAGCCACAAACACTTTCACACAGCATCACGACACCGTGCGATTGTTTCGGTGGATAGCTACACCCAGAGCCTACCCGAATCCACGTTTGACCAGTAGATCTAGCCCTTTGACTTTATCGCACGGGCTTTGACCGGTGGACTCTTTCACCTGGTTGCGATAGGTCAGCCCATGCAAAATTCCCGAACACGGTCTTGGACCCAAACCAACACTAGATTCCCTCGGTTCCACCGCAACCGCACCATCCCCCTCCATGTGACGGCGGGCACTGCCTTCCGTGGAGGGGCCACACCACGAGCCCCAGAGGGCGTACGCATTGCACAACACTTTCACACATGCACGGGACCCGTGCGATGTTTCGGTGGCATAGCTACACCCGAGAAGGCACCCCGAATCCCGTTGACCAGTAGATCTAGCCCTTTGACTTTCGCCGGACGGCTTTACCGGTGGACTCTTCCACCTGGTTGCGTAGAGGTCAGCCCATAGCAACATCCCCGAAACACGGTCTGGACCCAACCCAACACTAGATTCCCTCCGGTTCCACCGCACCCGCACATCCCCCCCTCCAAGCTGACGGCGGCACTCCTTCCGTGGAGGGGGCCACACCACGGAGCCCAAGAAGGCGTCCTACGCATGCCACACTTTTCACACAGGATCGACCCGTGCGATTGTTTCGGTGGCATAGCTAAACCCGAAGGACCACCCGAATCCAATTTGACCAGTAGATCTAGCCTTTGACTTTTGCCGACGGGGCTTTGACCGTGGACTCTTCCACCCTGGTTGCGATAGGTCAGCCATAGCAACATCCCCAGAACACAGTCTGGACCAACCAACATAGATTCCCTCCCCGTTCCACCGCACCCGCACCATCCCCCTCCAAGTGACGGCGGGACTGCCTTCGCTGGAGGGGGGCCACAACACGGAGCCCCAAGAAGGCGTCTACGCATGCCACAACACTTTCACACATGATCACGACCCGTGCATGTTTCGGTGGCATAGTCCACCCAGGAAGCCACCCGAATCCCAGTTGACCAGTAGATAGCCTTTGAATTTCGCCGGACGGGCTTTGACCGTGTGACTCTTTCCACCTGGTTGCGATAGGTAGCCCATAGCACATCCCCGAACACGGTCTGCCCCCGACACACACGCACCTTCTGCCTTCCTCGGTCACGCCCGCACCACCAAACGCTCCACACACTCCACCCCATCCCGCACCTCACCCCTCCAGTGACGGCGGCACTGCCTTCCGTGGAGGGGGGCCACACCACGGAGCCCCAAGACAGGCGTCACGCATGCCACAAACACTTTCACACATGCATCACGGACCCGTGGATGTTTCGGTGGCATAGCTAACCCGAAGGCCACCACCGAATCCCAGTGACCAGGTAGATCTAGCCCTTTGACGTTCCCGGACGGGCTTTTGACCGGTGGACTCTTCACCTGGTTGCGATAGGTCAGCCCATAGCAAACATCCCCCGAACAACGGTCTGGACCCACCAACACTAGATTCCCTCCGGTTCACGCACCCGCACCATCCCCCTCCAAGTGACGGCGGCACTGCCGTCCGTGGAGGGGCCACACCACTGAGCCCCAAGACGGGCTTAGCATGCCACAAACACTTCACACACTGCATCGGGACCCGTGCGATGTTTCGGTGGCATAGCTCACACCAGGAAGGCCACACCCGAATCCCAGTTGACCAGTTAGATCTAGCCCTTGCTTTCGCCGGACGGGCTTTGACGGTGGTGGACTCTTCCACCTGGTTGCGATAGGTCAGCCATAGCAACATCCCCGAACAGGTCTGGACACCCAAACCCAACAAAGATTCCCATCGGTTCCACCGCCCCCCGCACCATCCCCCTCAAGTGACGGCGGGCACTGCCTTCCGTGGAGGGGGGCCAACCACAGGAGCCCCAAGACAGGGTCTACGCATGCCACAACACTTTCACACTGCATCAGACCCGTGCGATGTTTCGGTGGCATAGCTACACACGAAGGACACCCCGAATCCCAGTTGACAGTAGAATCTAGCCTTGACTTTCGCGGACGGCTTTTGACCGGTGGACTTTCCACCTGGTTGCGATAGGTCAGCCCATAGCAACATCCCCGAACACGGTCTGGACCCAACCCAACACTAGATTCCCTCCGGTTTCCACCGCAACCCGCACCTACCCCCTCCAAGTGAGGCGGCACTGCCTTCCGTGGAGGGGGGCCACACACGGAGCCCCAAGAGGGCGTCTACGCATGCCACAACACTTTCACAATAGGCATCACGGACCGTGCGATGTTTCGGTGGCATAGCTACACCCCGAAGGCCACCCGAATCCAATTGGACCATAGATCTAGCCTTTGACTTCGCCGACGGGCTTTGACGCGGTGGACTCTTCCACCTGGTTGCGATAGGTCAGCCCATAGCAACATCCCCGAACACGGTCTGGACCAACCCAACACTAGATTCCTCCGGTTCCACCGCACCCGCACCATCCCCCTCCAAGTGACGGCGGCACTGCCTTCCGTGGAGGGGCCACACCACGGAGCCCCAGACAGGCTCTACGCATGCCAAACACTTCCACACACATGCATCACGACCCGTGCATGTTTCGGTGGCATAGCTACACCACCCAGAGCCACCCCGATCCCATTGACCAGTAGATCTAGCCCTTTGACTTTCGCCGACGGGCTTGACCGGTGGACTCTTCACACTGGTTGCGATAGGTCAGCCATATCAGCAACATCCCGCACACGGTCGGACCCAACCCAAACCAGATTCCCCCGGTTCCACCGCACACCGCCACCATCCCCCCTCCAAGTGACGGCGGCACATGCCTTCCGTGGGGGGGGCCACCACGGAGCCAAGAGGGCGTCTACCATGCCACAACACTTTCACACATGCATCGGGACCCGTGCGATGTTTCGGTGGCATAGCTCACGCCGAAGCCACCCGAAATCCCAGTTGACCAGTAGATCTAGCCCTTTGACCTTCCGCCGGACGGGCTTTGACCGGTGGACTCTTCCACCTGGTTGCGATAGGTCAGCCCATAGCAACATCCCCGAACACGGTCTGGACCAACCCACACTAGATTCCCTCCGGTTCCACCGCACCCGCACCACTCCCCCTCCAAGTGACGGCGGCACCTGCCTTCCGTTGAGGGGGGCCACAACACGGGCCCCCAAGAAAGGCGTCTACGCATGCCAGAACACTTTCACACCCATGCATCACGACCCGTGCGATGTTTCGGTGGCATAGCTACCACCCCGAGAGGCCACCCCGAATCCCAGTTGACCAGTAGATCTAGCCCTTGACTTTCACGGACGGGGCTTGGACCGGTGGACTCTTCCACCTGGTTGCGATAGGTCAGCCCATAGCAACATCCCCGAACAGGTCTGGACCCAACCAACACTAGATTCCCCCGGTTCCACCGCACCGCACCATCCCCCCTCCAAGTGACGCGGGACTGCCTTGTGGAGGGGGGGCACACCACGAAGCCCAAGACGGGCGTCTACGCATGCCACAACACTTCACACATGCATCGGGACCCGTGATGTTTCGTGGCAAGCTCACACCCGGAGGCCCACCGAATCCCGTTGACCAGTAGATCTAGCCCTTTGACTTTCGCCGGAACGCTGTGACCGTGGATCTTCCACCTGGTTGCGATAGGTCAGCCCATAGCAACATCCCCGAACACGGTCTGGACCCAACCCAACCACTAGATTCCCTCGGTTCCACCGCCACCCGCACCTCCCCCCTCCAAGTGACGGCGGCACTGCCTTCGTGGAGGGGGGCCACACCACGGAGCCCCAAGCAGGCGTCTACGCATGCACAACACTTCACACATGCATCACGACCCGTGCGATGTTTCGGTGGCATATGCTACACCCCGAAGGCCACCCCAATCCCAGTGACCAGTAGATCTAGCCCTTTGACTTTCGCGGACGGGCTTTACCGGTGGACTCTTCCACCTGGTTGCGATAGTCAGCCCATAGCAACATCCCCGAACACGGTCTGGACCCAACCCAACACTAGATTCCCTCCGGTTCCCCGCACCCGCACCATCCCCCCTCCAAGTGAGGCGCACTGCCTTCCGGGGAGGGGCCACACCACGGAGCCCCAAGACGGGCGTCTACGCATGCCACAAACACTTTCACACATGCATCGACCCGGTGCGCGGTTTTGGTGGCATAGCTACCCCGAGGCCACCCCGAATCCCAATTGACCATAGATCTAGCCCTTTGACTTTCGCGACGGGCTTTGACCGGTGGACTCTTCCACTGGTTGGATAGGTCAGCCCATAGAACATCCCCGAACACGGTCTGGACCCAACCCAACACTAGATCCCTCCGGTTCCACGACCCGCACCATCCCCCCTCCAAGTGACGGCGGCACTGCCTTCCTGTGGAGGGGGCCACACCACGGAGCCCCAAGACGGGCGTCTACGCATGCCACAACACTTTCACACATGCATCGACCCGTGGGTTTCGGTGGCATAGCTACACCAGGAGGCACACCCCGAATCCAGTTGACCATAGATCTAGCCCTTGATTTCCGAACGGCTTTGACCGTGGACTCTTCCACTGGTTGCGATAGGTCAGACCATAGCAACATCCCCGAACACGGTCTGGACCCAACCAACACTAGATTCCCTCGGTTCCACGCACCCGCACCATCCCCCTCCAAGTGACGGCGGCACTGCCTTCCTGGAGGGGGGCCCACCACCGGAGCCCCAAGGACGGGCGTCTACGCATGCCAACACTTTCACACATGCATCGGACCCGTGCGATGTTTCGGTGGCATAGCTACACAGAAGCCACCCCGAATCCCGGTGACCAGTAGATCTAGCCCTTGACTTTCGCCGGACGGGCTTGACCGGTGGATCTTCCACCTGGTTGCGATAGGTCAGCCCCATAGCAACATCCCGAACACGGTCTGGACCCAACCCAACACTAGAATTCCCTCCGGTTCCACCGCACCCGCACCATCCCCCCTCCAAGTGAAGGCGGCACTTCTTCCGTGGAGGGGGGCCACACACGGAGCCCCAAGACGGGCGTCTACGCATGCTACAACACTTTCACACATGCATACGACCCGTGCGATGTTTCGGTGGCATAGTTAAACACCCCGAAGGCCACCCGAATCCCAGTTGACCAGTAGATCAGCCCTTTGGACTTTTGCCGACGGGCTTTGACCGGTGGACTCTTCCACCTGGTTGCGATAGGTCAGCCCATAGCAACATCCCCGAACACGGTCTGGACCCAACCCAACCAGATTCCTCCGGGGTTCCACCCACGCACCATCCCCCCTCCAAGTGACGCGGCACTGCCTTCCGTGGAGGGGGGCCACACACCACGGAGCCCAAGACGGCGTCTACGCATGCCAACACTTTCACACATGCATCACGACCCGTGCAATGTTTCGGTGGCATAGCTACACCCAGGAAGGCCAACCACCGAATCCAGTTGACATAGTAGATCTAGCCCTTTGACTTTCGCTCGAGGGCTTTGACCGATGGACTCTTCCACCTGGTTGCGACAGATAGTCAGCCCTCCATAGCAACATCCCCGAACACGGTCTGGACCCAACCAACATAGATTCCCTCGGTTCACACCGCACCCGCACCATCCCCCCTCCAAGTGACGGCGGCACTGCCTTCCGTGGAGGGGGGCCCACCACGAAGCCCAAGACAGGGGTCTACGATGCCACAAACACTTTCACAGCATCACGACCCGTGATGTTTCGGTGGCATAGCTACACCCCCGAAGGCACCCCGAATCCTTGACCAGTAGATCAGCCCTTTGACTTTCTACCGGACGGGCTTTGACGGTGGACTGCTTCCACGGGTTGCGATAGGTCAGCCCATAGCAACATCCCCGAACAGTTCGGACCAAACCAACACTAGATTCCTCGTGTCCACGCACCCGCACCATCCCCTCCAAGTGACGGCGGCACTGTCCTTCGTGGAGGGGGGCCACACACACAGCCCCAAGACGGCGTCTACGCATGCACAACACTTTTCACAACATCACGGGACCCGTGGATGTTTCGGTGGCATAGCTCACCCGAAGGCCACCCGAATCCCAGTTGACCATAGAATCTAGCCCTTTGACTTTCCGCCGACGGGCTTTGACCGGTGGACTCTTCCACCTGTTGCGATAGGTCAGCCCATAGCAACATTCCCCGACACGGTCTGGACCCACACCAAACACTAATTCCCTCCGGTTCCACCGCACCCGACACCATCCCCCTCCAAAGTGACGGCGCACTGCCTCCTGGAGAGGGGGCCACTACCACAGGAGCCAAGACAGGGTCTATCTACGCATGCCCAGAAGATGATTCATCTCTCACCCCAGCCAATTTCTCCCCCTCTCTCCCTTATCACTCGCCCTCCGACTCCTACATCTCCCCCTCGTTCCCCGGACCGCCTCTCACACTCTATCCCTTCCCACCCCTCGACATTCCTCCCCATAACCCCTTGAACATCTTCTCTACCCGTCCTCCTCCTCTCACCTTGTTCACCCTATCCCCCTTCTACGCTCCTCCCACCTGAGTTCCAAACTGCAACCCCCCTTATTCAGTGCGTTCAGGCATCCGCCCACTTTCTTCCGCCCATGTTCCCCATCCATTGACCCCATCTATCTGACGATGTTTCGTGGCATAGCTACACCCGAAGGCCACCCCGAATCCAGTTGACCAGTAGATAGACTTTGACTTTCGCCGGACAGGATGTGACGTGGAATTTCCACGGTTGCGATAGGTCAGCCCATAGCAACATCCCGAACCCGGTTGGACCCACCCAACATAGATTCCCTCCGTTCCACCGCACCCAGCACCATCCCCCCTCCAAGTGATGGCGGCACTGCCTTCGTGGAGGGGGGGCCACACCACGGAGCCCCAGAGGGGCGTCTACGCATGCCAAACACTTTTCACACAGCATCCGACCCGTGCGATGTTCGGTGGCATAGCTACAAACCGAAGACCACCCCGAATCCCATGACCATTAGATCTAGCCCTTTGACTTTCGCCAGACGGGCGTTTGACCGGTGGACTCTTCCACCTGGTTGCGACTAGGTCAGCCCATAGCAAAAATCCCGACACGGTGGACCCAACCAACATCTAGATTCCCTCCGGTTCCACCGCACCCGCCATCCCCCTCCAAGTGACGGCGGCCAATGCCTTCCGTGGAGGGGGCCACAACACGGAGCCCCAAGACAGCTTACGCATGCCCAGAACACTTCACACCATGCATACCCCGTTGCAATGTTTCGGTGGCATAGTACACCCAGGAGCCCACCCCCGAATCCCATTGACCAGTAGTAATCTAGGCCCTTGACCTTTCGCAGACGGTCTTTGACCGTGGACTCTTCCACCTGTTGCGATGAGGTCAGCCCATAGCAACATCCCCGAACACGGTTGGACCCAACCCACACTAGATTCCCCGGTTCCACCCCACCCCACCATCCCCCCTCCAAGTGACGGCCGGCAATCTTCCGTGGAGGGGGGGCCACCCACGGAGACCCAAGACGGAGTCTTTACACATTCCAAAACATTTCACCACATGCATCGGGACCGTGCGATGTTGTTTCGTGGCATAGCTCCACACGAAGGCCACACCGAATCCCAGTGGACCAGTAGATATACCCTTTGACTTCGCCGGACGGCTTTGACCGGTGGACTCTTCCACCTGGTTGCGATAGGTCAGCCATAGCAAAAATCCCGAACACGGTCTGGACCCCAACCCAAAATTCTAGATTCCTCCGGTTCCACGCACCGCCCCACCCCCTCCAAGTGACGGGGCACTGCTTCCGTGAGGGGGGGCCACACCACGGAGCCCCAAGAGGCGGCTCACGCATGCCAGACACTTCACACATGCATCACGACCCGTGCGATGTTTCGGGGTGGCATAGCTACACCCCGAAGGCCACCCCGAATCCCAGTTGACCAGTAGATCTAGCCTTTGACTTTCACCGGAAGGGCTTTGACCGGTGGACTCTTCCACCTGGTTGCGATAGGTCAGCCCATAGCAACATCCCCGAACAGGTCTGGACCCAACCCAAACTAGGTTCCCCCGGTCCACCGCACCGCACCATCCCCCCTCCAAGTGACGGCGGCACTGCCTTCCGTGGAGGGGGGCCACACACGAGCCCCAAGACGGGCGTCTACGCATGCCAAACACTTTCACACATGATCGGGACCCGTGATGTTTTCGATGGCATAGCTCCACGAAGCCACCGAATCCCAGTTGACCAGTGATCTAGCCCTTTGACTTCGCCGGACGGGCTTTGACGGTGACTCTTCCACCTGGTTGCGATAGGTCAGCCCATAGCAAACATCCCCGAACACGGTCTGGAACCCAACCCAACACTAGATTCCCTCCGGTTCCACCGCACCCGCACCATCCCACCTCCAAGTGACGGCGGCACTGCCTTCCGTGGAGGGGGGCCCACCACGGAGCCCCAAGACAGGGCGTCTACGCATGCCAAACACTTCCACAACATCATCGACCCGTGCGATGTTTCGGTGGCATAGCTACACCCCGAAGGCAACCCAAATCCAGTTGACCAGTAGATCTAGCCCTTTGAATTTCGCCGGACGGGCTTTGACCGGTGGACTCTTCCACCTGGTTGCGAGTAGGTCAGCCCATAGCACATCAACATCCGCAACACGGTCTGGACCCAACCCAACTAGATTCCTCGGGTCCGCGCACCCGCACCATCCCCCCTCCAAGTGAGGCGGCATGCCTTCCGTGAGGGGGGCCACACCACGGAGCCCCAAGAGGCGTCTACGCATGCCAGAACACTTTCACACATGCATCAGGGACCGTGCGATGTTTTGGTGGCATAGCTCACCCGAAGGCCACCCCGAATCCCAATTGACCAGTAGATCTAGCCCTTTGACTTTCGCCGGGGCTTTGACCGGTGGACTCTTCCACCTGGTTGATTAGGTCAGCCCATTGCAACATCCCCGAACACAGGTCTGGACCAAACCCAACACTAGATTTCCCTCCGGTTCCACCGCACACCCGCACCATCCCCCTCCAAGTGACGGCGGCACTGCCTTCCGTGGAGGGGGGCCACACCACGGGCCCAAGCCAGGCGTCTCGCATGCCAACACTTTCACACATGCATCGGACCGTGCGATGTTTCGGTGGCATAGCTACACCGAAGGCCACCCGAATCCAGTTTGACCAGTAGATCTAGCCCTTTGACTTTCGTCGGACGCGGCTTTGACCGTGGACTCTTCCACCTGGTTGCGATAGGTCAGCCCATAGCAACTCCCGAACACGGTTGGACCCAACCCAACACTAGATTCCCTCCGGTTCCACCGCACGCACCATCCCCCCCTCCAAGTGGCGGCACTGCCTTCCGTGGAGGGGGGCCACACCAGGAGCCCAAGAGGCGTCTACGCATCCACAACACTTTCACACATGCATCACGGGACGTGCGATGTTTCGGTGGCATAGTACACCCCGAAGGCCACCCGAATCCCTTGACATGAAGATCTAGCCCTTTGACTTTCGCCGACGGGCTTTGACGGTGGACTCTTCCACCTGGTTGATAGGTCAGCCCATAGCAACATCCCCAACACGGTCTGGACCCAACCCAACATAGATTCCCTCCGGTTCCACCGCACCCGCACCATCCCCCCTCCAATGAGCGGAGGCACTCCTTCCGTGGAGGGGGGCCAACCACGGAGCCCCAAGACGGCGTCTACGCATGCCAAACACTTTCACACATGCCTCGGGACCCTGCAATGTTGCGTGGCATAGCTACACCCAGAAGCCCACCCCGAAATCCCAGTTGACAGTAGATCTAGCCCTTTGACTTTCGCGGACGGGCTTTGACCGGTGGACCTTCCACCTGGTGTGATAGGTCAGCAATATAGCAACATCCCGAACACAGTCTGGACCCACCCCAACACTAGATTCCATCCGGTTCCACCCGACCCGCCCATCCCCCCCTCCAGTGACCGGGCGGCCTCCTTCCTGTGGAGGGGGGGCCACACCACGGAGGCCCCAAGACGTGGGTCTACACATGCCCAACACTTTCACACATGCATCGGGACCGTGCGATGTTTTCGGTGGCATAGCTCACACCCGAAGGCCACCCGAATCCCAGTGACCAGTAGATCTAGCCCTTTGACTTTGCACGGACGGGCTTTGACGGTGGACTCTTCCACCTGTGTGCGATAGGTCAGCCCATAGCAACATCCCCGAACACGTCTGGACCCAACCCAACACTAGATTTCCCTCCGGTTCACCGCACCCGACCCATCTCCCCCTCCAATTGACGCGGCACTGCCTTCCGTTGAGGGGGGCAACACACGGAGCCCCAAGACGGCGTCTACGCATGCCAGAACACTTTCACACATGAATCATCGGGACCTGCGATGTTTCGTGGCATACACTTACACCCCGAAGGCCACCCCGAAATCCAGTTGACCAGTGATCTAGCCCTTTGACTTTCCGGACGGGCTTTGACCGGTGGACTCTTCCCCATGGTTGCGATAGTCAGCCCATAGACAACATCCCCGAACATGGTCTGGACCCAACCCAAAACAAGATTCCCACCGGTTCCACCGCACCCGCACCATCCCCTCCAAGTGACGGCGGCATTGCCTTCCGTGGAGAGGGGGGCCACACACGGAGCCCAGACGGGCGTTACGCATGCCAAAACACTTTCACAATGCATCGGGGACCGCTGTGATTGTTTCGGTAGCTACCACCCGAAGGCACACCGAATCCCAGTTGACCAGTAGATCTAGCCCTTTGACTTTCGCCGGACGGGCTTTGACGGCTGGACTTTCCACCTGGTGCGATAGGTCAGCCCATAGCAACATCCCGAACACGTGGACCCAACCCAACACTAGATTCCCTCCGGTTCCACCGCACCCGCACCATCCCCCCTCCAAGTGACGGCGGCCTGCCTTCCGATGGAGGGGGGCCACACCACGGAGCCCAAGAGGCGTCTCGCATGCCACAACACTTTCAACATGCATCACGGACCCGTGCGCTGTTTTGTGGCATAGCTACACCCCGAAGGCCACCCAATCCCTAGTTGACAGTAGATCTACCCTTTGACTTTCGCACGGGCTTTACAAAGTGGACTCTTCCACCTGGTGGTCGATAGGTCAGCCCATAAGCACATCCCGAACACGGTCTGGACCCAACCCAACACTAGATTCCCTCCGGTTCCCAGCACCCGCACCATCCCCCCTCCAAGTGATGGCGGCACTGCATTCCGTGGAGGGGGGGGCCACACCACGGAGCCCCAAGACGGGCGTCTACGCATGCCAGAACACTTTCACACATGTATCACTGACCCGTGCGATGTTTTGGTGGCATAGCTATCACCCCGAAGCCACCCCGAAAAATCCCAATGACCAATAGATCTAGCCCTTTGACTTCGCTCACGGTGCTTTGACCGGGGGGACTCTTCCACCTGGTTTCGATAGGTCAGCCCATAGCAACAATCCCGACACGGTCTGGACCCAACCAACACTAGATTCCCTCCGGTTTCACCGCACCCGCAACATCCCCCCTCCAAGTGACGGCGGCACTGCCTTCCTGTGGAGGGGGCCACACCACGGAGCCCCAAGACGGGCGTCTAGCATGCACAAACAACTTCACATGCATCGGGACCCGTGCGATGTTTCGGTGGCAAGCTACACCCGAAGGCCACCCCGAATCCCTAGTTGACCTTAGATCAGCCCTTGACTTGCGCGGACGGGCTTTGACCGTGGACTCTTCACCTGTTGCGATAGGTCAGCCATAGCAAACTTCCCCGAACACGGTCTGGACCCAACCCACACTAGATTCCCTCCGGTTCCACCGCACCCGCACCATCCCCCCTCCAAGTGAGCGGGCCCATGCCTTAGTGGAGGGGGGGCCACACCACGGAGGCCCAGAGGGGCGTCTACGCATGCCAAACACTTTCACACATGCATCAGACCGTGCGATGTTTCGGTGGCATAGCTACACCCGAAGGCCACCCCGAATCCCATGACAGATAGATCTAGCCCTTTACTTTCGCGACGGGCTTTGACGGTGGACTCTTCACCTTGGTTGTGATAGGTACCCTAGCAAACATCCCCGAACACGGTCTGGACCCAACCCAACACTAGGATTCCCTCGAGTTCCACAACCCGCCACCACCCCCTAAGGACGGCCGGCACTTGCCTTCCGGGAGGGGGGCCACACACACGGAGCCCCAAGACGGCATCTACGCATGCCAAACACTTTACACAAGCATCACGACCCATGCATGTTCGGTGGCATAGCTTACACCCAGAGCCACCCGGATCCAATTGACCTAGTAGATCTAGCCCTTTGACTTTCGCCAGACGGGCTTTGACCGGTGGACCTTCCACCTGGTGTGATAGGTCAGCCATAGAAACATCCCCGAACCGGTCTGGACCCAACCCAACCTAGATTCCCTCCGGTTCCACCGCACCGCACCATCCCCCCTCCAAGTGACGCGGTACTTCCTTCTGGAGGGGGGCCACCCACGGAGACCCTAAGAAGGGCGTCTACAGCATGCCAAACCTTTCACACAGCATCGAGGACCCGTGCGATGTTTCGTGTGGCATAGCTACACCCGAAGGCCACCGAATCCAGTTGACCAGTAATAATTCTAGCCTCTTGGGACGTCGCCGGACGGGCTTTGACCGGTGGACTCTTCACCGTAGTTGCGATAGGTCAGCCCATAGCAACATCCACGAACACGGTATGGACCCAAACAAACACTGATTCCCTCCCGTTCCACACCCCGCACCATTCCCCCTCCAAGTGACGGCTGGCACGCCTTCAGTATGAGGGGGGCCACACCGAGCCCCAAGAGACAGGCGTCTACGCATGCCAGAACACTTTCACACATGCATACGACCCGTGCGATGTTTCGGTGGCATAGCTACACACATGAAGGCCACCCGATACCAGTTGACCAGTAGATCTAGCCTTTGACTTTCCCGGACGGGCTTTGACCGGTGGACTCTTCCACCGTTGCGATTAGGTCAGGCCCATAGCAAACATCCCCGCGACATGGTCTGGACCCAACCCAACACTAGATTCCCCCGGTTCCACCGCACCCGCACCATCCCCCCTCCAGTGACGCGGCACTGCTTCTGGAGGGGGGGCCACACCACGAGACCCAAGACGGGCGTCTACTCAGCCACAACACTTTTCACACAGCATCGGGAACCACGTGCGATGTTTCGTGTGCAATAGCTCCAACCCGCAGGCCACCGCATCCCAGGTTGACCAGTACGAATCTAGCCCTTTTAACTTTGTCCGGACGGGGTCTTTGACCGGGACTCATTCTCCCCTGGTGCGATAGGTCACCCAAGCAATCCCCGAACACGGTCTGGACCAACCCAAACACTAGATCCTCCGGTATCCACCGCCCCCACCATCCCCCCTCCAAGTGACGGCCGGCACTCATTCCGTGGAGGGGGCAACACCACGGAGCCCAAGACGGCGTACTACGCTGCCACAAACCACTTATCACACATGCATCAACGGACCCTTAGCGAGTTTCGTGGCTACTTACACCCAAGGCACCACCCCAATCCACAGTGACCAGTAGATTCTATCCTTTGACTTCGCCGACGCGGCTTTTGATACCGGTGGTCTCTTACACCTGGTTGCGATAGGTCAGCCCAAGCAACTCCCCCGACACGGTCTGGACCTAACCCAACACTAGATTTCCTCCGGTTTCACCGCACCGCACATACCCCCTCCAATGTGAGGCGGCACGTCACTTCCGTGGAGGGGGTCCAACACGATTGCCCCAAGACGGGCGGTATACGCTGCCACAAAACACTTTCACACTGCAATCGCCTGGACCCCGTGGCAGATTTTCGTGGCCAACTGCACCCCGAAGGCACCACCGATCCCAAGTGCACCAGGAAGCATCTATAGCCTTGGACTTTCGCCACGGACGAGGCTTTGAACTGGACTCTTTTCCACTGTTGTGATAGGTGAGGCCCATAAACATCCCGAACACGGACATAGAACCCATACCAAACTAGATACCTCCGTTCACACGAACCCGCACCATCCACCCTCCAAGTGAGCCCGGTGCGGCAACTGCCTTCCGTGGAGGGGCCACACCAACTGGGCCCCAAGACAGGGCGTCACGCATCGCACAGAACATTTCACACATGCTCATGGGACCCGTGCCGTTTTAATTTTCGGGATAGCTAACACCAGAAGCCCACCCCGATCCCAGTTGACCAGTAGACTCTAGCCCTTGTGACTTTACGCGGCCCTTCCCATCACCGTCCACTCTCAATCTTACGTCTCACCTTCTGGTCTCTCTACCCAATCCTTGACCAGTGCGACTCTTCCACCTGAGTGAGCGATAGGTCAGCCCATAAGCAACATCCCCGAAACTGTCGGACCAAACCTACATAGATTCCCTCCGGTTCCACCGCCCCGCACCATTTTCCCCTCAAGTGACGGGCACTGCCTTCACCGTGGGGGGGGCACACACGGAGCCCCAAGACGAGCGTCTTACGCATGCCACAGAACACTTTCACACATGCTCGGAGAACCTCGGCGATGTTTCGGGTGGCATAGCTACACCCCGAAAGGCCTCCCGAATACGTTTGACCGAGATAGATCTACACCTGTTGACTGTTTCGCGCGAGGCTTTGACCAGGTGACTTTCCACTCGGGTGCGATAGGTGCCGTCCATAGCACTTCCCCGAACAGGTCTGGACCCACCCACCTAGATTCCCTCGGTTCCACACGCACCCGCACATCCACCCTCAAAGTGACGGGGCACGCTGCCTTCCAGTGGAGGGAGGGCCACACCACGGAGCCCTAAGAATGGGCGTCTACGCATGCCCACGAAACACTTTCACAATGACTCCGGACCGTTGCGATGTTTCGTGCCATCATGCTACACCCTCGAAGGCCACCCATAATCCCCATTGACCAGAGATTACTCTTTACTTTCGCGCTGAGACCGGGTTGACGGTGACCTTCCACCTGGTTGCGATAGGTCAGCTCCAATAGCAACATCCCCCGAACACCGGTCTGGACCAACCCCACATAGATTCCTCCGGTACACCGCACCCCACCATTCCCCCTACCAAGTGACGGCGGCAAACTGCCTTCCGTTGAGGGGGGCCAACCACGGAGCCCCAAGAAACGCGTCTACGCATGCACGCGACACTTTCACAACGATGGCATCGTCCCGTGCGCTATGTTTCGGTGGCAGACACCCCCGAAGGGCCACCACCGAATCCCAGTTGACCCTAGATCTAGCCATTTGACTTACTCGGCCGGCCGCTTTGACCGTGGACTCTTCACCTGTTGCGATAGGTCACCCATAGCAACATCCCCGCACGGTCGGGACCCAACCAACACTGATATTCCCAATCCGGTTCCACCGCCCGCACATCCCCCTCCAAAGTGACTGGGCACTGACCTTCCGTGGAGGGGGGACACCCCGAGAGCCCAAAACGGGCGCCTACGCATGCAACATAACACTTTCACACATGCATCGGGACCCGTGTATGTTTCATGGCATAGCTCAAGCCCCGGACGGCACCCAATTCCAGGTTGACCATATATCTATACCCTTGACCTTTCGCCGGAGGACTGTCCTTTGACCGGTGACTCTTTCCATGGTCGATAGTTAGCAATAGCACACCCCCAACACGGTCTGGACGGACAACCCAACACTAAGATCCTCGTTCCCACCGCACCCGCACCACTCGCCCCTCACGTACGGCGGCATGCCTTCCATGGAGGGGGGTCCACACCAGGAGCGCCCAAGACAGGGCGTCTACGCATGCCACAACACTTTCACACATGCCACATCTGACCCGTGCGCATGTGTTCGGTGCATAGATACATGACCCCGGAAGGCCACCCCAACCCCAGTTGACCAGTCAGATCTAGCCCTTGACTTTCGCCGAAGGCTTGTAACCTGGGGACTCTTCCCGTGGTTGTCGATATAGGGTAGTCCCATGCACATCCCCGAACACGGTCTGCCCAAACCCAAAACTAGATTCCCTCGATGTTCAGCAACGTACCCGCACCATACCACCCCTCCAATGATCGCGGCACTGCCTTCCGTGGAGGGGGGCCACACGCACGGAGCGCCCAAGAGGCGGTTACTGCATGCCACGAACACTTTCACCACATGCATCACGGACCCGTGCGATGTTTGGTGGATAGCTACCCCCGTAAGTCACCCGAGATCATGACCAGTAGATCTAGCCTTTGACTTCGCCAGAGGGCTTGACCGGGTGGAATTCCACCTGATTCGATAAGTCGACCCATTTAGCAACATCTCCCGAACACACGGTCTGGACCAACCAACACATAGATTCCCTCCGGTCCTCCGCACCCCGCACCATCCACCTCCAAGTGCGCGGACTGCCCTATTCCGGTGAAGGGGGCCACACCACTGGGGCCCCAGACGGAGGTACTACGGCAAATGCCACAAACACTTTCACACACATCAGTGACCCGAATTTGCAATGTTTGTGGCATAGCTAACCCCCCTAGGAGGCCCACCCATCCCATCAGTCGGCGATTAGTCTGCTTTGACTTAAAACGACGGTTTGACCAGGTGGACTCTCCACCTCGGTTGCATAGGTACAGAGCCCTAGCAACACTCCCGAACACGGTCCCTGGTCCAAACCACAACTTAGCTATTCCCTACGTTCCCAGCAACCCGCACATCATCCCCCTCCAAGTGAGGCTGCACTGCCTTCCATGGAGGGGGGCCACACCACGGAGGCCCAAGACGGCGTTCTACGCCTGCCAAACACTCTCTCACTGCATCGGGACCGTGCGATTGGGTTTCGGTGGCATAGCTACACAGAACACCCCGAAGCCATCTGTCCATTGACCAGTATATGTCACTTGTGACTTTTCGGCGGACGGCTTGACCGGGACTCTTCTCACCTGATGCTGATAGGTCAGCCCATAGCAAACTTATCCCGAAACACGGTCTCGGGACCCACCAAAACTAGATTCCCCGTTGTCCACCCCACCCGCCACCCATCCCCCCGCCAAGTGACGCTGTCACTTGCCTTCCTGAGGAGGGGCCACACCACAGGCCGCTAAGACATGGGCGTCTACGCTGCCAGAACACTTCACACATGCCATGCATCGGACACGTGCATGTTTCGGTGCCATAGTCACCCTCGAAGGCCACCCCGAAGCCCTTGACCAGTAGATCTAGCCACCTTTACTTTCTCAGGAGGCTTACTGGTGTGGACTCTTCCACCAGTTTGCGTAGGAGACTGCCGATAACATCCCGCAACACAGTCCTTGGACCAACCCAACACTAGATTCCACTCCGGTATGCCACATCACCCGCAACATCCCACTCCTCAAGTGACGGCGGCACTGCCTCGTGCGGGGGGCACACACCACGGGCCCAAGATCGTGGCATCTACGCATGACCGAACACTTTCAAAACAGCATGCATCGGACCACTGCGATGTTTCGGTCGGCATAGCTACACCCGAAGGCCACACCCGATCCCAGTTGACCCAGTAACTCTAAGCCTTTGACCTTTCGTCCGAACGGG
Source organism: Thinopyrum elongatum (assembly GCA_011799875.1). Lineage (NCBI taxonomy): Eukaryota > Viridiplantae > Streptophyta > Magnoliopsida > Poales > Poaceae > Thinopyrum > Thinopyrum elongatum. The sequence goes on along the minus strand of CM022299.1, from coordinate 628,599,840 downwards.
CTTTTGAACGCGTGGACATCTTCGCCTGTTGCATAGGTCACCACATAGCAACTCCCAGACACGTGTCTGAACCCACCAACACTGATTCCCCTCCGGTTACACGCACCCGCACCAGTCCCCCCCTCCAAGTGAACGGCGGCACTGCCTTCGCGTGAAAGAGGGGGGCCACACCCGGAGCCCCAAACAGCGCTCTCGCATGCCACTAACACTTTCACACCATGCACATCTGGGACCGTGCAATGTTTCGGTGGCATAGCTACACCCCGCAGGCCACCCCGAAAACCTGCAAATAAAAATCCACCGAATCTTAGCATAGATCGAGCCCATTGACTTCGCCAGACGGGCTTTGACCGGTGGACTCTTCACCGGTTCAGATCAGTCAGCCTCATAGCAACATCCCCGAACACGGTCTGGACCCCAACAACTAAATTCAGATTCCTCCCGGTTCCAACTGCACCCGCACCATCCCCCACCCTCCAAGTGAAGGCGTGCCACCATGCCATTCTGTGGAGGGGGGCCACACCACGGCGCCCAAACGGGCGTTCACGCATGTCCCAACAGCTTATCACACATGCATCTGGACCCGTGCGATGTTTCGGTGACTAGTCTACACACCGCGAAGGCCACCCCGAATCCCTAGTTGACCAGTGGATCTAGACCTTTGAATTCGCTCGGACGGGCCTTGACCGTGGACTCTTCCAGCCTGGGTTGCGATGACAGGGTGTCAGTAGCCCATAGCAACATCCCAGAGCAAACCGGTCCTGGACCGCAAAACCACACTAGATCTTCCCTCCGGTTTCACCCGCACACGCACCATCCCACCTATCCAAGTAACGGCGGCTGGCACTGCCTCCGGGTAGGTGGGCCCACACCACGACCCCAGACGATGTTCTTACGATGCCCAAACACTTTCCACTGCATCAGACACCGTGCTGTTTGAGGGATGCTACACCCGACGACAGGCCACCCCGAATCCGAGTTGACCAGTTAGATCTGGTTTAGCCTTAACTTCGCCCGGACGGCTTTACTGCGTGGACTCTTCCACCTGGATTGCGATAGGTCGAGCCCATAGAAACATCCCGACAGGTCTGTACCCAACCCCACAATTAGATTCCCTCGGTTCACCAACCATCAACGCAAGGCACCATCCTACCCCCCCCTCCAGTAAAGGCGGCACTGCCTTCCGTGGAGGGGGTGGCCACACCACGGAGCCCCAAGACGGCATCTAACGCTGCCAAAACACTTTCACACATGATTCCGGACCCGGTGCGTGTTTCGGATTGGCGACTAAAACGCTACACACCGGCTAAGGCACCCTCGAATCCTTAGTGACCAGTAGATTCTAGCCTTTGACTTTCTGAGACGGGTTTGAACGGGTGGACTCTCTCCACCGGTTGTGCGATAGTCACCCATAGCACATCCCGAACACGGTCCTGGACCCCAACCCAACAAGATTCCCTCCGGTTCCACCGCACCCGCACCATCCCCCCTACCAAGTGACGGTCGGCACTGCTGCTATCCGTGAGTTGGGGCACACCACGGAGCCCAAAGACAGGCGCTCTACGCATGCACAGAAACACTTTCACACATGCATCGGGCCCGATGCGAGTGTTTCGTGGCATTGCTACACCCGAAATCCAAGTTGACCATTAAGGAAAATTTTTTTTTCTAGCCCTTTGAACTTTCGCCGGACGGGCTTTGACCGGTGGACTCTTGCCACTGGTGCGATAGTTAGCAGCCATTAGCAAACATCGCCCGAACACGGTCTGTGACACAAACCCAACACTAGATCCCTACCGGTTCCAACCGCCACCCGCACCCATGCACCCCTCAAGTGACGGGCGGCTGCCTTCCGTGGAGGGGGGAGGGCCACACCACGGAGCACCCAAGACGGGGCGTCTACGCATGCCAGAACATTTCAACACAGCATGGGACCCGTGCGATGTTTCGGTGGATAGATAACCCCGAAGGCCACCCCGAATCCCCAGTGACCATAGATCTAGCCCTTTGACTTTCGCCGAGAGGGCTTTGACCGGTGGCTCTTCCACCTGGTTGCGATTAGGTCAGCCCATAGCAAACATCCCCGAACACGGTCTGGACCCAACCCAACACTAGATTCCCTCGGTTCCCGCACCCGCACCATCCACCCTCCAAGTGACGGCGGCCACTGCCTTCCGTGGAGGGGGGGCCACACCACGGAGCCCCAAGAGGAGGGTCTACGCATGCCAGAACACTTTCAACATGCATCAGGGGACCCGTGCGATGTTTCGGTGGCATAGCTACACCCCGAAGGATCCCAGTTGAACAGTTAGATAAGTAGATCTAGCCCTTGACTTTCGCAGACGGGCTTTGACCGGTAGATTCCACCTGGTTGCGATTAGGTCAGCCCATAGCACATCCCGCACACGGTCTGGACCCAACCCAACACTAGATTCCCTCCGGTTTCACCGCACCGCACCATCCCCCCTCCAAGTGACGGCGGACTGCTTCCGTGGGGGGGGGCCACACACGGGGCCCCAAGACAGCGTATACGCATGCCAGGAACACTTCACACATGACATAGGACCCGGTTGCGATGTTTCGGTGGCATAGCTACACACCGAAGGACCACCCGAATCCAGTGTTGACCATAGATCTAGCCCTTTGACTGTCTCGCAGACGGGCATTGACGGTGGACTCTTCCACCTGGTTGCGATAGGTCAAGCCCATAGCAACATCCCCGAACACGGTCTGGACCCACCAACAACTAGATTCCCTCCGTTCCACGCAACCCGCACCATCCCCCCTCCAAGTGACGGCGGCACTGCCTTCGTCGGAGGGGGGGCCACACCACGGAGCCCCCAAGACGGGCGTCTCCGACATGCCAGAACACTTCAACATGCATCGGGACCCGTGGCGATTGTTTCGGGGCATAACTACACCGAAGGCCACCCCGAATCCTAGTTGACAGTAGAATCTAGCATTGACTTTCGCGGCGGGTTGACCCGGTGGACTCTTCCACCTGGTGCGATAGGTCAGCCCATAGAAAACATCCCGACACGGTCTGGACCCCAACCAACACTAGATTCCCTCGGTTCCACCGCCACCCGCACCATCCCCCCTCAAGTGACGGCGGCTGCCTTCCGTGGAGGGGGGCCACACCACGGAGCCCAAAAGACGGGCGGTCTACGCATGCACAGAACACTTCACACATGCATACGGACCACCCGTGCGATGTTTGTGCATAGCTACACCCCGAAGGCCACCCGAATCCTAGTGACCAGTAGAACTAGCCTTTGACTTTCGCTGGACGGGCTAGCCGGGTGGACTCTCCACCATGGCTGAGAGTAGGTCACAATAGCAAACATATCCGAACACGGTCTGGACCCAACCCAACACTAGATTCCCTCCGGTTCCACGCACCCGCACATCCCCCTCTCAAGTGAGGCGGCTCTGCCTTCGTGGAGGGGGGCACACCACGGCCACAAGACGGGCGTCTACGCATGCCAAAACACTTTCACACATGCACGGACCGTGCGATGTTTTCGGTGGCATAGCTACACCCGAAGGCCACCCGAATCCCAGTTGACCAAGTAGACTAGCCCTTTGACTTTCCGGACGGGTTTGACCGTTGGACTCTTCCACTGGTTGCGATAGGTCAGCCCATAGCAACATCCCGAACACGGTCTGGACCCAACCCAAACAAGATTCCACTCCGGTTCCACCGCACCCCACAATCCCCCTCCAAGTGACGGCGGACTTTGCTTCGTGGAGGGGCGGCCACACCCGGAGCCCAAGACGGGCGGTCTACGCATGCCAGAACACTTCACACATGCATCGGACCGTGCGATGTTTCCGTGGCATAGCTACACCCGACGATGCCACCCCGAATCCCAGTTGACATAGATATCTAGCCTTTGATTCGCCGACGGGCTTTGACCGGTGGACTCTTCCACCGGTTGCGTAGGTCAGCCAATAGCAACATCCCCGAACACGGTCTGGACCCAACCCAACACTAGATTCCTCCGGTTCCAACCGCACCAAAAGAATGAAATAGGGAGGCGGAGCAGCACTTCCTTCGTGGAGGGGGGCACACACCGGAGCCCAAGACGGGCGTTACGCATGCCAGAACAACTTTCAACATGCATCGGACCCCGTGCGATGTTCGGTGCATAGCTACACCCGAAGGACACCCCGAATCCTAGTTGACCAGTAGATCTAGCCTTTGACTTGTCGCCGACGGGCTTTGACCGGTGGACTCTTCCACCTGGTTGCGATAGGTCAGCCCCAAGCAAATCCTCCGAACACGGTCTGGACCCACCAACACTAGATCCCTCGGGGTTCAACCGCAACGCCACCATCCCCACCCTCCAAGTGACCGCGGGCACTGCCTTCCTGGAGGGGGGGCCACACCACGGAGCCCCAAGACGGGCGTCTACGCATGACAGAACACTGTCCACATGCATCGGACCCGTGCGATTGTTTCGGTGGATAGCTACACCCACGAAGGCACCCCGAATCCGAGTTGACAGTTAGATCTAGTTTGACTTCTATCGCCCGAGGTTTGACGATTGCTGTGTACTCGCTTCGACAAGCTGTTGACGTCGGGACTATCTTCCTCGGCTGCGTTCCACGCCATAGGTTAGCCACATAGCAAATCCCGAACAAGGTCTGGACCCACCCAACACTAGATTCCCTCCGGTTCACCGCACCCGCACCATCCCCCCATCCAAGTGACGGCGGCAACTGCCTTCGTGGGAGGGGGGGCCACACCACGGAGCCCAAGACGGCGTCGTCTACGCATGCCGAACAATTTCACACACGGTGCATTACGAACAGTGCGATGTTCGGTGGCATAGCTACACCCGGAAGGCCACCCCGAATCCCAGGTGACCAGTAGATCTAGCCTTTGACTTTCTCCGAACGGAGCTTTGACCGGTGGACTCTTCCCATGGTTTGCGATAGGTCAGCCCCATAGCAAATCCCGACACACGGCTGGACCCCTAACCCAACACTAGATTCCTCCGGCTTCCACCGCCACCTCGCCAACCACCTCCCTCCAAGATGACCGGCGGCACTGCCTTCCGTGGAGGGGGGGCCACACCACGGAGCCCCAAGACGGGCGTCTACGCATGCCAGAACACTTTCACACATGCATCGGGACCCGTGCGATGTTTCGGTGGCATAGCTACACCCCGAAGGCCACCCCGAATCCCAGTTGACCATTAGATCTAGCCCTTTGACTTTCGCCAGACGGGCTTTGACCGGTGGACTCTTCCACCTGGTTGCGATAGGTCAGCCCATAGCAACACCCCGAACACGGTCTGGACCCAACCCAATATAAGATTCCCTCCGGTTCCACCGCACCCGCTGTAGGGTAACGCAGCAGAAAACAAAAATTTTCCAACCTACGCACCAGCCCAGGACCACTATGGAGACTGCATACAAGGTTTGATCATTTTCGTTACCGACTCGTAGCGCAGCGGAAGTAGAGTCGATGACGATCGTCGGTGCAGATCCCCGCAGCTAGGATTTTCAACCTCCCAACCGCGAGGATGTACTCCCTCATCCGTCACTCGGACAGCCCTCCGGGAGGCGGTCGGACAGTCCCCCGGACGGTGTCGTGGACAGCCCTTCGGGAGGACTCACAGAACTCGGACCGTCACTCGGACAGCCCTTCGGGAGGACACTCGAACAGCCCCTCGGGCAAAAGGACGAAACTACGACCTCTCTACGGGGTTGCACACATACGGTGCCATCTATCCGGCATGGCTTCGCCGTCCAGAACTAGTTCCCACCGAAACCTAGACAGCCTTTCGGCACTACGAAACTATTTCGTGGGAGGGAGAGAGAATGCCAGATCATGCATGGCTTGTGTGAGAGAGTTGGAGTGGAGTTGGAGAGCACCTCTCCTCCTCCTTATATAGTGGTGGAAGCGGTGGAGGGGGCTGAAATTTCAGCCCACTAAACATGGGGAAAACATGTTCCCACAAAACAAGAAGAACATGTTCCCACCAAACAAGGGAAAAAAATGTTCCCTTGTCCATGGTGTTCCCCCATGGGGCCCCACCTTTCTCCCAACACTCTCCACCATTTGTGGGGGCTGCCCCCCACCATGGGGGGCCCCCCCAACATCTTTGTCCAGCCACAAGGGGCTGCCCCCTCAAGGGGAGCGCCCCCAAAACAGCCCCCACGTATCGTGGGATCTTGTCCCCTCACGCTGGGACAAGATGTTTTCCGCGACTATTACTTCTGAAAATTCCGAAAGGTCCCAGAACATTTCCGACACCCTCTAAAATTATCTGGACACGCTCTGGAACATTTCCAGTATGGTGGTTTAATTTAAAACCATCTTTGTTTACCCGGTAAACAACTCCGGCAGCTCCGAAACTTTTTTTTCGGTTTTTTCTCCAGAAAAATTCCAGAAATTACCAGACCAATCTGGCAACCTCCAAAACATTCCCGGTGCTTGCCGAAACCTTTTTGGATCAATGGTTTTATCCGAAACAACTTTTCGGTTTTACCGAAACTTTTTCAGTGTTCTCTCTCCGGAACTCTTCCGTTGTCTCCGAAACTTTTCGGTGATTTTCTCTCAGACTCCCTGTCTAGTATTCAGCAGATAGATGACCCTTAAGCGTGTGACCCTATAGGTTCGCTGAAGTATAGACATGACACGGAACACCTTCCGATCAATGATCAACATCGGAGCCGTGGACACCCATATTGACCCCTATACCCACACGAATGAATATTCGAGTGAACCTCCAGTTGCCGTGTGCTATTCCTGTTGCTTCACGATATGTTACAAATACCCGAGGTTAGACATGTAGGCATTTCCGTGGATCAACAACTTGTCCACTATGCCAGTTACCTCGTTACCGGTATTGTTCTCTTTTCTCGTTACCGTGTTCCGGCATCCCTGTGATCAAATCACAAAGTGTCTGGCCAGACGATGATGGATACCGTAACACCGAGAGGGCCCAGAGATATCTCTCCATCGTCGGAGGAGCAAATCCCAATCTCGAGCTATCAAGTTACTTGACACACTTTTCCATGAACCCGTAAGCCGCTGTAATAGCCACCCATTTACGGATGATGTTTAACAAACCCCAAAGTTCATGAAGCAAGTATGAAGAAACTCGACACTCTCATGGTCTAAGGAATTTTGCAAACATTAACCATCTCTGTGTTATTAACCATTAATATGTGACGAATGTAACTCATAGCATAACATCAATTTGGGTCGATTCAACACAAATGTTCTTCTAACACTGTGCCCTCAAAATTGCTGGCATAGACATGCCCATGATCAGGAAAACAGAACCATCATGCAATACTTGAGCTAGTCTTAGAGGCCAGACTAGGAATACATATTACCGTTTATTATTCCACACGTGCATATGAGTCTTCCTCCGAGCCTCGTTTTATTTGCAGACTCGAGAACCATAGCAGTTATAGCATGGAACATAAACCTAATTATGAACAGGGAGATAATCAATAACATTTATTATTGCCTCTAGGGCATATCTCCTACACCCGCACCATCCCCCCTCCAAGTGACGGCGGCACTGCCTTCCATGGAGGGGGTCCACACCATGGAGCCCTAAGACGGGCGTCTACGCATGCCAGAACACTTTCACACATGCATCGGGACCCGTGCGATGTTTCGGTGGCATAGCTACACCCCGAAGGCCACCCCGAATCCCAGTTGACCAGTAGATCTAGCCCTTTGACTTTCGCCGGACATGCTTTGACTGGTGGACTCTTCCACGTGGTTGCGATAGGTGAGCCCATAGCAACATCCCCGAACACGGTCTAGACCCAACCCAAAACTAGATTCATCGGGACCAACGTGGTGATGTTTTCATCGGTGGCATAACTACCTAACCCCGAAGGCCCCCCCGAATCCTAGTTGACCATTAGATCTAGCCTGTGACTTTCGACGACGGGCTGTGGCCGGTGGAACTCTTCCACCTGGTTGCGATAGCAGTCCCATCACAACTCCCCGAACACGTCTACCCAACCCCACACTAGATCTCCCTCTCGTTCCCATCACGCACCCTGCACCACCCCCCCTCCAAGTGATTCTGGCGCACTGCTGCCTTCCCGTGGAGGGGGGGCCACACCACGGAGCCCCAGAGGGCGTCTACGCATCCAGAACACTTTTCACACATGCATCGGCCCGTGCGATGTTTCAAGTGGGGGCATCTTGCTACAACCCCCGAATCCCAGTTGACCTTAGATCTACTCCCTTTGACTTTCGCCGGACGGGCTTTGACCGGTGGACTCTTCACCTGGTTGCGATAGGTCAGCCCATAGCAACATCCCCGAACACGTCTGACCCAACCCAACACTAGATTCCCTCCGTTTCCACCGCACCCGCACCATCCCCCCCTCCAAGTGACGCGGCTCTTGCCTTCCCGTGGAGGGGGGGCACACCCACGGAGCCCCAAGACGGGCGTCTACGCATGCCAGAACACTTTCACACACTCACATCTGGGACCGTGCGATTTTCGGTTGGCATAGTACAACCACCCTGAAGGCCCCCCAATCCAGTTGACCATAGATCTAGCCTTTGTACTTTCGTGCGACGGGCTTTGACCGTTGGACTCTTCCACCTGGTTGCGATAGTCAGCCCATAGCAACATCCCCGAACGGTCTGACCCAACCCAACACTAGATTCCTCCGGTTTTCCACCTGCACCCCGCACCATCCCCCTCCACCCACTGGGGGCTCTGCTTCTTCACCCACCCACTGGAGCCCCAAGAGGCGTCTACGCATGCCATAACATTTAACACACTGCATGGGGACCCGTGCGATGTTTTCTTGGCATAGCTACAACCCCGAATCGACCCAGTTGACCAAGATCTAGCCCTTTTGACTTTCGCCGGAAGGCTTTGACCGGTAGATCTTCCACCGTTGGGATAGGTCAGCCCATAGCAACATCCCCGAACCACGGTCTGGACCCAACCCAACACTAGATTCCCTCCGGTTCCACCGCACCCCACCATCCCCCCTCCAAGTGACGGCGGCTCTGCTTCTTGGAGGGGGCCCCCACCACGGAGGCCCAAGACAGGCGTCTACGCATGCCAAAACACTTTCACACATGCATCGGACCCGTGCGTTTTCGTGGCATAGCTACAAACCCGAAGGCCACACCCCGAATCCAGTTGACCATAGATCTAGCCCTTTGACTTTCGTCAGACCGGCTTGGACCGGTGGACTCTCCACCTGGTTGCGATAGGTCAGCCCATAACAACATCCCCCGAACACGGTCCTGGACCCAACCCAACACTAGATTCCCTCCAGGTTCCATCGCACCCGCACCATCCCCCCTGCCAGTGACGCGGCACTTCCCTTCCGTGAGGGGGGGCCACACCACTAGCCCCAAGACGGGCGTCTACGCATCCAGACACTTTCACACATGCATCGGGACCCGTGCGATGTTTCGGTGGCATCTAACTAACACACCCCGAAGGCCACCCCAATCCTATTGACTAAGATCTACCCTTATGACTTCGCCGGACGGCTTTGACCCGGTGGACTCTTCCACCTGGTTGCGATAGGTCACGCCCATAGAACAATCCACCGAGCCACGGTTGGAACCCCAACCAACCTAGATTCCCTCGGTTCCACCGCACCGCACCACCCCCCCTCCAAGTGACGGGCACTCTTCCTTCCGTGGAGGGGGGGGGCCACACCCGGGCCCAAACGGGCGTCTACGCATACCAGAACCCTTTCACACATGCCTCGGGACCCGTGCTATGTTTCAGTGGCATACCTACACCGAAGGCCACCCCACCCCCGAATCCTAGTTGACCAGTAGATCTAGCCCTTTGACTTTCTCGCTGGACGGGCTTTGAACGGGACTCTTCCACCTGTTGCATAGGTCACCCATAGCAACATCCCCGAACACAGTCGGACCCAACCCCAACACTAGATCCCTCCGGTTCCACGCACACCCGCCCCACATCCTCCACTCCCCTCCAAGTGACGGCGGCTCCTGCTCTTCGGATTGGGCCACACCAGGAGCCCCAAGACGGGCGTCTACGCATGCCAGACACTTTCACACACATGCATCGGGACGTGCGATGTTTCCGTGGCATAGCTACACCCACGAGCCACCCCGAATCCCGTTGACCAGTAGATCTACCCTTTGACTTTTCGTCGGACGGGCTTTGACCGTTGGACTCTTCCCCTGGTTTGCGATAGGTTCACGCCCTAGCAACATCCCCGAACACGTTCTGGACCAACCACACTAGATTCCCCTCCGGTTCCACCGCACCCGCAACCATCCATCCCTCCCCCCCTCCAAGTGACGCCCTTTGGCCTGTCCATTTGGAGGGGGCCACACCATGGAGCCCAAGACGGGCGTCTACGCATGCAGAACACTTTCACACCATCATCTGGACCCGTGCGATGTGTTCGTGGCATAGCTTACACCCCTAGAGGCCACCTCAATCCCAGTTTGACCATATATCTAGCCCTTTGACTTTCGTTAGACGGGCTTTGACCGGTGGATCTTCCCCAGGTTGCGATAGGTCAGCCCATGAGCAACATCCCCACACACGGTCTGGACCTTCCACCCTCCCTCCACATACACACGAGTTCCCACATCTGTGACATTCCAACTCCACCTAGCTGCCCGCCGCACCATCCCCCCCCAAGTGACGGCGGCACTTGCCCTTCCGTGGGAGGGGGGCCACAACACGGAGACCCAAGACGGGCGTCTACGCTGCCATAACACTTTAACACATGCATCGGGACCCGTGATGTTTTCGGTGGCTAACTACAACCCCGCTGAGCCACCCGCAAATCCTAGTTGACACCATAGATCTAGCCCTTTGACCTTTTTTTCGCCGACGGGCTTTGACCGTGGACTCTTCCCACCTGGTTGCGATAGGTCACCCATAGCAACATCCCCTAACACGGTCTGGACCAACCCAACACTAGATTCCCTCCGTTCCACCGCAACCGCACCATCCCCCCCTCCAGTGACCCGTCACTGCTTTCCATGGAGGGGTGGGGAGCCAACCACGGAGCCCCTAAGACGTGGCGTCTAACGCATGTCCTAAACCTTTCACATCGCATCGAGGTGGTCGAGTCTTAAATCTGGGTTACCCGTTCGGTGTTTCGGTGGCAATAGGCTACACCAACCCGAGCAGGCTACCCCCCGAATCCTAGTTTGACCATAGATCTACCCTTTGGACTTCTCCACGGCGCTTTTACAATAATTTTACTATATACCTTAATACCTAAACCGGTGGCCTCTTTCCACCTGGTTGCGATAGGTTTGAGCCCAAGCACATCCTCGGACGACGGTCTGGACTACCCATCCCAACACTAGATTCCCTCCGGTTACACCGCAACCCCCCCCGCGACCATCCCCCATCCCCCCCTCCAAGTTTACGTTCGCATGCACTTTCGTGTCTTAGGGGGGTTTTTTCCAACCCGGCACTTCCCAAGAAGCGGTTCTCTGACGCATTCCAGCAACACTTTCACACTTCACACTTTCAACCCTGCATTGCTAACTGTGTTTCGGTGGCATCCTACAAACTACCCACAAAACAAAAACCACAACACCCGAAGCCACCCCAATCCCAGTTTGACCAGTAGATCTAAGGCCCTTTGACTTCCTCCGGACAAGGCTTTGATGAACCGTTGGACTCTTCCTCCTGGTTGCGATAGAGTCACCAGCATATCAACATCCCGCGCCACGTCTGGAACCCAAACCAACACTAGATTACCTCCGGTTTCCAACCGCAACCCCGCACCATCCTCGCCCTCCCTCAAGTGACGGCGGCACTGCCTTCCCGTGGAGGGGGGCCAACACCACGGAGCCCCACGAACGGGCGTCTACGCATGCAGAAGCACTTTCACCCATGCATCGTGGACCGTGTCGATGTTTTCGGTGCATAAGCTACACAACGCCCCCGAGGCCACCCCGAATCCCCAGTTGGACCATTAGATCTAGCCTTTGATTGCTTGTCGCTCGCCAACGCGGCTTTGCCGTTTGGACTCTTCCCCTGGTTGCGATAGGGTAGCCCTAAGCAACACCCCCGAACACGGCCTGGACCCAACCCCAATAAGATTCCCTCCGGTTCCACCGCACCAACACTAGATTCCCTCCGGTTCCAGCGCACCCGCACCATCCCCCCTCCAAGTGACGGCGGCACTGCCTTCCGTGGAGGGGGGGCCACACCACGGGGCCCCAAGACGGGCATCTACGCAAGCCAGAACACTTTCACACATGCATCGGGAACCATGCGATGTTTCGGTGGCATAGCTACACCCCGAAGGCCACCCCGAATCCCAGTTGACCAGTAGATCTTGCCCTTTGACTTTCGTCGGACGGGCTTTGACCGGTGGACTCTTCCACCTGGTTGTGATAGGTCAGCCCATAGCAACATCCCCCAACACAGTCTGGACCCAACCCAACACTATATTCCCTCCGGTTCTACCGCACCCGCACCATCCCCCCCCTCCAA